>PIJE02000785.1:0-47500 GCA_002895965.2 Coryphaenoides rupestris | reverse complement strand
AAAAGCTGTTTAAGCGAGACGTTCGCTCTGATCCATTATAAAAGCGGCGTAGCTTTGATTTTGTTCAAAGAAAATAACATTAATCCCGCAGAGAAAGACAAATGAATACATCTCCGCGAGGTCAAACACACTCAACGACGCATGAATAAGTGTGACCTGTCAAGGTTTCCGTGCTGCCAGAAAACTGTGCCGTAATTGACATTAACTTTCAACTACATGAACCACAAAAGTAATCGTATTAAAACCGGCGAGGAGAAAAAGTGCCGTTTTTTAATGGAATAACAGAATTGTTATTCTTTCTTTGAAGTGTGATATATTTTTTTAATATATCAAGTAGAACTGGGTCACCATGTGTTTCAGTCTGCCCCAGAAATTTCCCCCTTGCAAAAATAAATAAAACACACACACATGTATCTATATATATATATATATATATATATATATATATATACATGGGCCATGTTAATGTATCAATATTTATTTATGTATATATTTATTTACATCACGCCATCAAAAGGAGTCGTCCCAAAAAATATCCGAAACATCCCCCTGGATTCCCCACCCGTGGAAACCTTGTGTCCTGGGAGCACACTAAAAACAGTTGACCTACTTCCAGAAATAGGTTAAATCCCTGAAACACAGATAGACACACACACACACACACACACACATATATATTTAGTCGTGTATATATATATATATATATATATATATATTTATAACGCAATGCATAGTGGTGTAATGTCATGCGGGATCTTCTCCCTGCCCTCTTCATCCCCCCCATGTGTAGCCCGGTTGAGCTTTACTTAGTCCGAGCTTAACTCTGCACGCATGTCTGGCCGGGTTAGATCTGGTTGGTTGGTAGGGGAGGGAAGGAGGGGGGAGGGAGGGAGGGTGAGGGAGGGAGGGAGGGGGAGGGGCGTGTGCTTGCAGCCCTGGGCCTCCCGTAACGTGTGAAAAGCCACTGCATCAATTATTACATCAGCTGGTCCGGCGGGCGCCCTCACGACGGATCACGGCGGATCAGTCACGACGACTTTTGAGAAGCAAAAAACAGCCCCCCCCCCCGCCCCTCCGAGCGTCTATCCCTACACCCTCCCTCCCTCTCCCTCTCTCTCTCCCTCCCTCTATCTCCGTTTGTTTGTCACGGTGGCGTCCCAACACCCCCCCCCCCCCACCCCCCAACCATCACCCCCAACCGCCTCTCCCACAGCCCCCCACCCCCCCCCCCCAGCCCCAAGAGCCTTCCGTGGCATTTGGAGAAGCACAGGCTCTGTGACCTCTATCTGCCATTGAGTGGTGTTGGAGAGAGAGAGCAAGGAGGGAGGGGGAGAGAGAGAGAGAGAGAGAGAGAGAGAGAGAGAGCAAGAGAGAACAAGAGAAACAGAGTGGAGAAGAGCGAGGGAGAGAGAGAGATAGTGAGAGCACGATGGAGAGAGAGAGAGAGAGAGAGAGATCGAGTGGGAGAGAGAGAGAGAGAGAGAGAGAGAGAGTGAGTGGGAGAGAGAGAGAGAGAGAGAGAGAGAGTGCGAGGGAGAGAGAGAGGGATAGAGAGCAAGATCAAGGGAGAAAGAGAGAGAGAGAGAGAGAACAAGAGCGAGGGAAGAGGAAGAGAGAGAGTGAGAGCGATGGAGTGAGAGAGAGAGAGAGCTTGAGAGTGCGAGGGAGGGGAGGGCGAGTCACGCTAAAGGCCGCGTAAAAAGGGGGGAGATACCTTTCAGCAAAATAGATTCCGTGGCCGCCGGGGCATTAAGCTCCGCCCACCGGCCGCCCACATGTGTCACGGTGACACGCGGCTCGCCTCGTTACCGACACATCAACCGGGCCGTCGAAGGGCCGCTCCTCCGGTCTCTGAGCAAAACAATGCACTGCGATGACAACGTGATTTATAAAACAGCATAGTGATTGCTTTTTTTTTTCCCTCGCTCCCTCCTCCTCTCTCTCTCTCCCTCCTTCTATCTCTCTCTCTCCCTCTCTCTCTCCCTCTCTCTCTCTCACACTGTCTCTCCCTCCCTCCTTCTCCCTCCTTCTCTCTCCCTCCCTCTTCCTCCCTTCCTCTCACACTGTCTCTCTCTCTCCCTCCCTTACTCTCACACTCTGTCTGTCTCTCTCTCTCCCTCTCTCTCTCTCTCTCTCCCTCCCTCTCTCACACTGTCTCTCTCTCCCACCCTCCCTCTCTCTATCTCCCACCCTCCTCCCTCCTTCCCTCCCTCCCTCTCTCTCTCTCTCCTTTCTCTCTCTCTCTCTCTCCCTCCCCTCTCTCACACTGTCTCTCTCTCTGTTTCCCTCTCCCACCCTCCCTCTCTCTATCCTCCCACCCTCTCTCCCTCCTTCCCTCCCTCCCTCCCTCTCTCCCCCTCTCTCTCTCCCTCTCTCTCTCTCCCTCTCTCCCTCTCTCTCTCTCTCTCTGCCTCTCTCTATCCCGCCACAGTTACACATGCTGTTAAACAGATGCTGTTTGTACCAATTTAGAAGCTAGTGCAGTTGTTTGTCAACACGAGTTTGGAAATTCATTCTTTATGTTGGGCTGGTGGTGGCGGTGGTGGCGGCGGTGGTGGCGGCGGTGGCGGCGGTGGTGGGAAGGGGAGGTACCCGGCAACAGCAGCCCGGCAACAGCCCCGGCAACGAGAAGGAGCCGAAGAAGTGAGGAATATAGACACCACCGTGGACACATATTGGACACCCATCCGGCGTGATACAATCCAATGTTGGCTCTTATAAAGCAATTAACGAGAGGCTATTCTTACAGGCCTCCATTATAGCCTTCATTCATTAATTAGCAGGGCGGACGGCGTGGTGGAGTGTGTGTTGATGGGAGATAGGGGGGGCCAACTTAAACGCGACGTCGTTCTGCGTTAGCGACGGAGGGGCTTCGGGGGGGGGGGGGCGGGGCCGGCGGTGCTGGAAGTGACTCGCTGTCACACTCAACTCAGGACCCCCCTGATGGACTGAACGGTTGAATTATGGTCCTGATAAATTGACTGGTACTCATGCTCGGGGATGGAAGCGTGTGGCCCCCCTAAACCCTTGCGTGCGCGCGCCTCACCGTCCGTATGACAATTTTAACAAGCGCGCCCAGCCAGTCTAATTTCCTCCATAATTAATATCTGACTGGAGGAGGAAGGGGATGTGAGGCGGCCAGAAATGAGCAGACCAGATTCTTTATTTAATGAAGCCAAACGTGTGTGAGAGATGGCGACGGCGACGAGATGAAAGGGGAGAGTGGCTGTGTGTGTGTGTGTGTGTGTGTGTGTGTGTGTGTGTGTGTGTGTGTGTGTGTGTGTGTGTGTGTGTGTGTGTGTGTGTGTGTGTGTGTGTGTGTGTGTGTGTGTGTGTGTGCGTGTGTGTGTGTGTGTGTATGTGTGTGCATGTTTGTCAGTCTGTCTCCGTTTGCAGGTGTGTGTGTGTGTGTGTGTGTGTCTGTGTCCTTCTCCATGTCTGTTGATGTGTGTGTATGTCAGTCTGTGTGTGTGTGTGTGTGTGTGTGTGTCCCCTTCGGTGTGTGTGGCAGTGATTCTGTGTGTGTGTGTGTGGCAGTGATTATGTGTATGTGTGTGTCTGCCTCTGTGTGTGTGTGTGTGTGTCTATGCATGTGTGCGTGCATGTCTGTTGATGCGTTTGTGTATGTCAGTCTGTCTGTGTGTGTGTGTGTGCGCGTGTGTGCATGTGTCTGCGCATGTGTGCACGCGTGTGTGTGTGTGTATGTGTCTCTGCCTGTGTGTGTGTGTGTGTGTGTAAAGGTGAGGCTGGCGGGGGGTGTGTGTATGCATGCGTGTGTGCATGTGTGTTTGTGTGTGTGTGTGTGTGTGTGTGTGTGTGTGTGTGTGTGTGTGTGTGTGTGTGTGTCTGCGCATGTGTGCACACGTGTGTGTATGTGTCTGTGTGTGTGTGTGTGTGTGTGTGTGTGTATGTGTCTGTGCGTGTGTGTGTGTGTGTAAAGGTGAGGCTGGCGGGGCCCCTAATGTGACCGATCCAGATGCCGTGGCCGGGGAGATGGGTAGCTCTGCGTCCGCCGTGAGCCCAGAGTGATGGGCGGCGTGGCGCAGGCGGCGTGGCGCAGGCGCGTGGCGAGGCAGCGTGGCGGCGTGGCGAGGGGAGGGAGGGGAGGGGAGGGGAGGGAGGGGAGGGCGCACCTCTCCGCTGTTTGTAAAAACAAGACCATCACACTCCATCTTGCCACTCCCGCAGGAGCCGGGCCTCCGGGCTGATTAATGGCCCGTAGACTGGGTTGGCTGGCCGGGGTGACAGCAGCCCCCTCGGTCGGACTCCTCCCCGGTGACTAGTGTGGGGGAAGGCTGGAGCTGTGGCCCCCGGCCCGGCCATAGAGCTGTCCTCTAGTTAGAGCAGACGAGACGTTAAGCTCCGTCCCCCAGCGTGGAGATCGGCCCCGGCCCCCCTCCCCCAGCCCTGCTACCGAGGCTTTTTGAGCGGAGACCTCGGCCTTCCCGTCCCCGCGCCAATCACCAGTGGCCTATCTACTGCTGCCTGCTGCCTGTCTGTCTGTCTGTTAGTTCAGTTCTCTGTTAGCTATACCACCACTCTGATTCCTCCCATTGGAATTCCCGCAGATCTGAAACTCGTCGCCGTCAATTCACCTGCGATCTCGGTTAATTTGCCGCGCGGCGGTGCCGGCAGGTTCGGAGGGAAGGGGAAAGAAAAAAAAGCGTGAAGATTAGGCGCAGGTTCGCCCCCGCAGATCGTACGCGGCCAAAGACTTCAGAAGCTGAGGGCTTTGTTGTTGCCACCGCAGGCTGGAGTCGCCGAGATGATCCCGCCGACCGCTCTCTTAAAGTGGGTCACGCGAATTGCAGCCCGTTTCTTTTTTTCTGCATCCATTTTGCAGCGCCGGTGTGCAGCGGTGTCCACTCCAGCCCCGGCCACGGCAAAATAGAGAGAGATGACAAAATGTCTGAGACCGGATGTTTTGCCGATCAGCCTCTGTGTGGCGTTTGCACAGAAGCGCTCTTTGGTGCCGTTTAGTTTCCCTCGGCTTTGAGGATGTAGGGTGCAAAATGACAACATACATCTCGCGGTACAATTTACAGGAGTCTTACACATGTACATGCACCTGACTGCATCGTGTTCCCGTGTATTCGGATCTCCATTTCATCGGTGCCACTACCAAGGAATTGGCTGTTATTGCTATAAAAAAAAGAACGGGACCAAAAAAAAGTCAGCATCCATTATTTACAATTTTCTATTTATCATTCCACAGCACTGCGTCAAACTTTCTTTTTTTTATTTTTTCTTCGGCGGATCGACTCGTCATGAAGCCAAACTGACTGAATCGTGTCACACGGCTCCTCGCGGTCCCGCAACTGTTCTCCGGTGATTCCTTGTTTACCTCCTTAAGGGTCCGCCGCAGGCTAGACGATTTGCTGTCTCATTAAGTCATCTCTTTCCCCCCCCCCCCCCTCGTTCTTCAGTCAATTGCTCCCCAAACATACTTACTTTTGCTTTCTTACTTTTCCCTCCTCAAATAACGGCGGATTGAGATCGCGTTCCCGAAACGGATAACCGCACGACGGCATACCACTGGCAATATCATTATCTGTATATAACGCATAGTATTTCTCTTCATACGGCAATATTTATTATGTCGCCGATTGCGTGCATATATCGGCGCATGCATATTTAAAGTCCTGGGCTTCGTTTTTTAACCCTGATTTGAAATGAAAGCGTGGCGCATTCCCCCCCTTCCTCTGCGGCGCCGCGGGATTTGATTCCAACTGTCGTCGCTGTCTTCCTCAGCGTTCGCTTCTTATTTCGATTTTCTTTTTCTTTTTTTTTTTTTTGGAAGCTTCTGAAAACACAGGCAGCCCCCTGGCTCCCGGCGGAGCGCTCTCACTAATTAATAGGTATTAAATTGTAGATATGAAATGTTCCCACTGACGTAGTAGCGCCTTGTGCTTTACTTTAAGTCTGTTTCTGGAACTGATTTGCAAGCCTATTTTCTCCTGGCTGCTCTGAATAGACGTTCGCCACAGCGGGGGGGGGGGTGGGGGGGGTCTCTCTCTCTCTCTCTCTCTCTCTCTCTCTCTCTCTCTCTCTCTCTCGACTTCCCCTCTGCACGGGTTGCGTCCCAAATTTCAGCAGTGCTTTAAAAGCCATTTAAATGGTTCATTTCCCAGCGTTGCATTTGTTCTTTCCTTGGAATTGAAAGGCATTTTATTTCATCGCAAGTTGAAGGCCTGCCGATATTTTTCCATTTCAGCTTTTTCTTCTTCTTCTTCTTTGGGGTCTTTTTTTTATGGGTCAAAAGCGACATCTGCTTTTTGTGGGTTTGTAAGCCGTGGAAGGATGCAGATGGGTGGATAGATGTGTGTGTGTGTGTGTGTGTGTGTGTGTGTGGGGGGGGGGGGGGAGGGGGGGAGGGTGGGTGTTTGTTAATGGCACTCAGCTTTCACAACATTTAATACGCTAACTCTCCGCCATAGACCCCCGACGTGAACGGAACGGGGGGATGTTCGCCCCGGCGGGCGCGCGTAGGGTTTCCGTTCCGTACGATCTATTTGTGCCGGGAGATATTTCAGTCCCGAGTATAAAGAGGCGGCCTTGGAAAGCGTCTGAAAGCGACGCGTATCGTTGCAGTAGTCGTAGAAAATCGAGTCGATTCTCCTCGAGCGAGGGAACTCTCGGAAACGCTTTCGTCTGGAAAGGAAAGGAAAGGAAGGAAATAGATTTCGTCAAGATTCCAGAATGCTTGCCACGAATCTATCACAAAAAAATCTTTAGAGCCCAGAAACCCTGCTAGAATTTGTAAATATTTGTAAAGCCATTTCTGCACACTCCGTTCAATTGGTGTACTTTGAATTGAATTGAATTGCTGTGCAGACCCAGAGACGGACAAAAACAAAGACACATTGGTCCTTGTTAACCAAAAAAACAAGAGGATAATAATGACCTCAAAGACGCAAGCCGGATTAAGACCACGGCGACAGCTTTTGCGGGAGCGGGGGAGCAATGAGCAACGAGCGAAAGTTCTCCGTTTTTTTATGGTGCCCTGTTTGGTAACTGGTAAAAGATTTACCGCTGGGATTACGTTATTCCACTTCGAGGGGTTGAACTTTGCTCTGAATCCTCCCCACTTCTCAGCCCCGTCGCCTGTGTGTTCCCGGAGCCGCCCCGGTCTGCTCCGGTCCGGTCCGGTCAAATATTGACGCGACATTTCCGCGGACGAACACTCAGGCAATTGTGAGAACACATCGACGCAAATATGTTCCACTGGTTTCCCTGCTCTTTTTAAAAAGGGAAGTGGTCTTGTTCTGCAACTCCGCGGATAAAATAATGATATATTTTGCATACGGTTCTGTAGCCACCATTACGCCGCGATGAGATTCGTGATGGGTCGTTGCGCGCCTTCAAATGGATGCGGAAATTGCAGCGTGAACATGGGTTGATCCCTTGTTATATATGTGTTTTTGTGTTTTTTATTTCAGACTGATGAATATGCAGGTGGTTTTATGCGCGGAAAAGGTGGCGGTGGTGTTTTGCATTTGGTAGACAGAATAATTTAACTTGTGTGTCTGTGTGTGTGTATGTGAACGTGTACGTAAGTGAGGTGTATCTCTGAGGGTGTTTCTGTGTCATAGGAATGCATCTTGCGGGAGTCTTCTTGGATTCATGCCCCCGTACAGAAATACAATAAGATTCACACAGACACAAAGTCGACGTTTTTTAGCATTTTTCGTCGGGGTTTTGTCTCGTAGCGTAGTTTCTCTCTGACACCATTTTGTCGGCGCCCGTGTTGTCCGAGCCTGAAGTGGTTTTAAATAAGGCATGGCGCTGTATTGTAGTATTGTACTGAGACCTGATATACTTTCCCCCCCGGGAACCTGAAGGCTGAAATACAAGATCTGTTGCTGAGGTCTGACAGCGCCCTCATATCCACACGGTACACCTGCTTAGAATACCGCTCGCCGCTAAAAAACACATTCGTCGATGTGAATGATCAAAAACCAGTTTATTCTTGGGTCCCGGCGTGATTTGCATTCATGTTTCCGTGTCGACGTGCGGTAACACAAGCTCCGGGTGGTCGAGTTTAAATTACTGGCCGGTTGCGCAACCTGATTCGGTTAGTCGGTCATTTATTCGGCAAATCATCCGTCACTCTCATCAGATTATACTTCGGGAGAGGCACCTCGAGTAGGTAGCCGTGTCTCTCGGAGACGCCCGGCCCCGGCCTGCGATCTTTAAATATTGATTCCCGGGGAACCTCCGCAGAGGTGCCTCTCTGAGTGCAGAAATAGAGGGGGATGAGGGAAAACAGATAATTAGGGATTTTAATTAGGTGATCTGTCACGCTGTGAGTGCCAGATGTAAGCATGTGGCCTTGGGTCAATGGCAATCCTCCCCACAATGCCCCTGTCACCTTGGGTCTGTGGTGGGAGGGAGGTCGACCGGGCCTTGCCCTTAGGATCAAACCAGAAGCGTTGAGAAATGGCATTGAATAATATTTTGGGGTTCAATCTGAAATTAAGAATTTTGGAGAGTGGTTGATAATTGGGTTTAAAACTGTTTGCAACCACCAGTCGGAGGTTACATTTACCATTTACCCACCCACCATTGTGTTCAGATGTGTTGATTTTAAGATATCCTCAAGCACCTGTGCGCGGAGCCATTTGAGGGCAGATTTTATGAATTGTTTTACGTCATTCTTTGAGGTCATTCGTAAATGAAAGGACATCTTAAGCACAGCTTTAATGATGATAGGTTATGACAGCAGATGGCTCATAATAAAATATGTACGGATCGAAACGACTTCAGCTATTTAGTATCCCCCTTTGGCCCGACTTGTGTGTTTGTGCGCTTATCCTTCAAATAACAAAAAGGAAAATCTAAATGACAAAATGATGGCGTGAACAAGAAGTGCACTGGTCTCCGTTTTCTGTTGCTATAATGACAAAAAACGAACGAGGTTTCCTTGAAAGCGATTCCCGCACGACACAACAAAGGCTCAAAGTGTGCAATTGTACCGAATCAGACTCAAACCTTTTATTTATTTTTTTTCCACGACGGCGCTAAAACATCATTACATATTTATAACCCGGCGCCAGATGACAGAGACAGAGAGATGAACCAAGCAGCAATACCGCAAACCCGTCTGGTGTCTCTCTCTCTCTCTCCCCCCAGTCAGGCATCTGAGTGTGTAAACTCTACCGCCTTCTCACACACACACACACATACACACAATTATGCACATTCACCTCTAGTTGTAGCTAGTAATGTCCTATGTAACAGTCAATGGATTGCATATATATATAAAGCGCTTTTATCCAAATCACTTTACAATATTGCCTGACATTCACCCATTCATACACCGACGGCGGTGTCAACCATGCAAGGTAACAACCAACACGTCAGGAGCAGTTAGGGTTAGGTGGTGTCTTGCTCAGGGTCACCTCGACACTTAGCTAGGCGGAGCCCAGGGATCGAACCAGCAACCTTCCTGTTGCCAGACAACCGTGCTTACCTCCTGAGCTACTGCCAGTGTAACCATTATTAGGAAAATAGTCGTGTGGAATTGTGGCGCTTGAAAACAAAAAAAGGTCTAAAAGGCCGCGGTGTTGCGCAGACAAATCTAACCGTGGAACCTTGTGCTCCTCTGCTGCTGTCTCTCTCTTCTCAGATCCCGGTGAGGGCTTCCACTGCCAGGACGAGTGCCGCATCCTGGGCCACTCGGACCGCTGCTGGATGCCCCGGGTGTCCGTCCCGCCGCGCGCCAAGTCCCCCGAGCACGGCCGCAACGTCATCGCCCTGTCGATAGAGGCCACCACGGTGGACGTGCCCCACCACTACGAGGACGGCACCGCCAAAAGGACTTTTGCCACCTTCGGCAAGGACGGGTCCGAGGACGCCGAGCAGCAGCAGCAGCGTGGGTGCGGCGGCATTGGCGAGCTCAAGGCGCGGCGGACTCTCAGCGAGTCGCAGCAGCAGCAGCAGCAGCAGCAGCAGCAGCAGCAGCAGCAGCAGCAGCAGCAGCAGCAGGTGTGCTGCAGCCCCAAGGCCAACGGCGGGGTGGTGGCGGTGGTGCGCGAGGCGGGAAACGGGCGCGAGGCGGGCAGCCCCATCACGTCGCCCGTGCACCCGGGCAAGAGCCCGGCGTCCAAGCAGCAGGCGCCGCCGCCGCCGCCCCCGCCCCCGCCGCCAACGTCCGCCTACAACACGCTCAAGTGCCGCGACGCCGAGCGCATTGCCAACCACAGCCTGCTGCGGCAGCCCGAAGGGAAGGACAGCGAGCCGTCCGTCCGGGAGATGAACACGCTGCTCCTGCAGCAGCAGCAGCAGCAGCAGCAGCAGCAGCAGCACGACGCCCGCGACAAGGAGTCCCCCGGGAGCAAGCGCCTCAAGGACATCGTGCTCTAGCCGGCTCTCCCGTCACCCCTCACCCCCCTCCCACCCAACCACCCCCTCACCCCACCCACCACCTAGTGAGCAGGCAAGGGGTGAGGGGTAAGGGGGGAGGGAGGAGGGAGGGTGATCGCCCAGGCCGCTTACCCACCGACGACCACCCACCCACCCCACCCCACCCCCAACCACACTCTCCCACAACTCACCTACTGTACATGACGGCCCCCAGCCACCCACACACCACCCACACACCCACCCACACACCCACCCGACTCGCTCACTCACTCACTCAGCTGCCTAGCGATCACAACACAGACATACAAAGTGTACACAAAACCGCATATAATTATATCACACCCACGATTAGCTGTATGTACGCATTGGCCGGGGGTCGGGGGGGTATTAATGTTTCAATTATCATTTCGCAAAACGGCGAGGGTTGGGGGTTGGTGGGTGGGGGTGTGGGTGGTATGGGGTATCAGAGAACAATTAAAATGATTTATTTCAGACACAGAAGTGAACTGAAAGGAACAGAGGGAGGGCCGGGCAGGTCCCGTCTCAAATACACCCCCCACGCTACCACCGCCACCACCACCACCACCCCCGACATTCCTCCAACACACTGAACACTTTGCAGTCCGCCCTCTTCAATGAAGCCTCCCCATTCAATCAGGCCCTCTGATCTGAGGCTCTGTCGTGGCCTCATTCTATCAAAAGAAGCTCGCAGCTGCTCCGCCGTGGTGGTGGTGGTGGTGGCGGCGGCGGCAACGGTGGTAGTGGTGGTGGTGGTGGTGGTGGTGACGGTGGTGGTGGTGCTGTCGGGTATTCATGGTATCATTGTGACCATCCCGGCACTCAGGTTCACAAGGGCGGGATTATATGACAAGTAATAAAAATGTTTGCCGCGGCAAGCTAAACATACCGAATAGGGCTGTCCCTCGGCCTCTTCTCAGGGACACACGACACTCCGTCAGACCCCCCCCCCCCCCCCCCCCCCCCCCCCCCCCCCCCCCCCCCCCCCCCCCACTGTGTGATGGAAAGGGTGGTGTCTGACGGAGGGGCTGCAATAAAGATGGCAAACCCTTCTGTTCGTCGCGCAATAAAGACAAACTGTCACTCAGTGGAACAAAGCTTAGTTTAAGGCCCCCCCCTTAAACTAAGGGGGGGGGCCTCATGTTTGTCTTAAGGCCTCATGTTTGTCTTAAGCCCACGCGGGACAATAGCGCGATTGTGTCCCCATTCAGATGGCTCACCTATTCATCAGAGGATTTAGGCTGGTCAACAGCGGACCACCAGTGGAAGCAAATGAGGTTGAAGGTGGTCCAGTTGTTCACCCGCTGGGCCATTCAATTGCGAGGCTAATTAGTGTCCTGCCTCTTGTTCCCGCTGCCCTTCAACTTCCTTCAACTCATTTAGTTACTTCTTAACAAAAGGGCCAAACTCAGTAAACTATTATTTTATTCCAGTCTAGTCTAGAGTTCCCCAGTTCCCAGACAATAGGCCTACATCAAGAAGCAAGGGGCCCCCTCTTTAGAGGGGAACTTTGACAATTTTCAACCACCTTTGTATAATTTCCATGTGAGTAGTGAATGCGAATTAACAATGTTTACCTTTCCTCCGTGTTGCCTGCGCCCCCCAGATCTCAAAATGTGTCATCCGGCATCATGTTACCCGCAAAGTTGGGGTAAGATTGCAGGTAAGATGAAGATGATTAGCATCTATGCTGAGCGGCGCTGTTTTCACAATATATCCTTAATGCGGGTGGATAGAGATAAGGTTGAAAGTCAGTGAAGTTATCAGTCAAGATTAATATCATGATTGTTCTTGTTATGGTTATAGTTATTCTTGTTACTAGCAGGCCTAGTCGTAGTAGCAATACAAGAAGAAGCAGTAGTAGCAGTTGTAGCAGTGGCAGTAGTCGTTCTAGGCCTAGAAGTAGTAATAGTGGGTATTAGTAGAAGTAGTAGTAGTACTGGTACTCCATGTAGTTTTTAGTAGGAATGCTACGGACATCCCTCAGTTATGTCAAGAAACCAGTGACCTTACTTACCAAGAAATCTGAACATGCATGGAAAGACGTGTACAAATCAACAAAAACCCCTGACCCTAAAACACAACCCTGACCCTAAAACACAACCCTGACCCCAAAACACAACCCTGACCCTAAAACACAACCCTGACCCCAAAACACAACCCTGACCCTAAAACACAACCCTGACCCTAAAACACAACCCTGACCCTAAAACACAACCCTGACCCTAAAACACAACCCTGACCCTAAAACACAACCCTGACCCCAAAACACAACCCTGACCCTAAAACACAACCCTGACCCTAAAACACAACCCTGACCCCAAAACACAACCCTGACCCTAAAACACAACCCTGACCCTAAAACACAACCCTGACCCCAAAACACAACCCTGACCCTAAAACACAACCCTGACCCTAAAACACAACCCTGACCCCAAAACACAACCCTGACCCTAAAACACAACCCTGACCCTAAAACACAACCCTGACCCTAAAACACAACCCTGACCCCAAAACACAACCCTGACCCTAAAACACAACCCTGACCCTAAAACACAACCCTGACCCTAAAACACAACCCTGACCCTAAAACACAACCCTGACCCCAAAACACAACCCTGACCCTAAAACACAACCCTGACCCTAAAACACAACCCTGACCCTAAAACACAACCCTGACCCTAAAACACAACCCTGACCCTAAAACACAACCCTGACCCTAAAACACAACCCTGACCCCAAAACACAACCCTGACCCTAAAACACAACCCTGACCCTAAAACACAACCCTGACCCTAAAACACAACCCTGACCCCAAAACACAACCCTGACCCTAAAACACAACCCTGACCCCAAAACACAACCCTGACCCTAAAACACAACCCTGACCCTAAAACACAACCCTGACCCTAAAACACAACCCTGACCCTAAAACACAACCCTGACCCTAAAACACAACCCTGACCCTAAAACACAACCCTGACCCTAAAACACAACCCTGACCCCAAAACACAACCCTGACCCTAAAACACAACCCTGACCCTAAAACACAACCCTGACCCTAAAACACAACCCTGACCCCAACATATGCGTTCAAAATGTGTTCAGGATCAAACTGCATTAACTATGTGTTATTGCTCCGTGCATCGTCCCTTCCAAAGCCGTCCTTCTTTTGACTTTCACCGTCGTGTCTTAGAGAGTAGTCGGTGTTGTTTCTGGATCTTGGTGATTCTCTCATGACAGTGCTGTCTGGCACCCTTTGATTTATGGCCGGACGTTCGGAGCTCAAAACTCACATACTTAGTCAGCCAAGTTGGTGCCAACTGATGTAAAATGAAATCATCTGTCACACAATTAGTTTTGTTCTATAAGCTGTCAAATCAATTGTGAAATTTTATGTTGGACGACGTTCATTCAAATGCTTCTAATTTGGGGATTTGTTACCTTATATCAAAGATATTATGTGGATTGGACACGAAACCTATCACAGCTCCATAAATAATATATATGGTACAGTTCTGATTGATTATGGCTTTCATGACGTCTGCCAAGGAGAAACGTGATTCAATTAGAGTCATATGAATAGTTTTCACTGACACACATTACATTATCTTTTATTCTTCTCATAGCTTCCTGAATGGATTTGAAGCGGTGGAAATGTTTGGAAAACATAAAAAAAAAACCGAAGTAATTACAAAAAAAACTGCATAATTTAAGCTTTCAAATTTGTTCAATTATATAAAGCATTCGCCTGAAGTGCTTATGTCCTGCTGTGAAATTGCTGCGATGTTAGTCTCAAAAAGCTAATGGTCTGCTCCAATGATCCACACTTTGGAGCAACACGATTATCACCTCAGCGGGAGAGAAATTGAGTCAAGCTAGTGGTGGGTCCCAGTGCCACACCATATGTGACCTCGCGTCGCATTGTGACCCGAATGGAGACTTCAGGCCCTTATTGGACAGGGTTACACACCTCTCTCTCTCTCTCTCTCTCTCTCTCTCTCTCTCTCTCTCTCTCTCTCTCTCTCTCTCGTCTCTCTCTCTCTCTCTCTCTCTCTCTCTCTCTCTCTCTTCCCCCCCCGGCCCATGCGCGCACAGCTAATCGTGGGTGTGATATAATTATATGCGGTTTTGTGTACACTTTGTATGTCTGTGTTGTGATCGCTAGGCAGCTGAGTGAGTGAGTGAGCGAGTCGGGTGGGTGTGTGGGTGGGTTGTGGGTAGGGTTTTGTGGGTGTGGGTGCTGAGGGGGCTCGACCGTTCATGTAACAGTAGGTGGGTTGTGGGAGAGTGTGGTTGGGTGGGTGGGTGGGTGGGTGGTCGTCGGTGGGTAAGCGGCCTGGGCGATCACCCTCCCTCCTCCCTCCCCCCTTACCCCTCACCCCTTGCCTGCTCACTAGGTGGTGGTGGGGTGGTGAGGGGGTGGTTGGGTGGGAGGGGGGTGAGGGGTGACGGGAGAGCCGGCTAGAGCACGATGTCCTTGAGGCGCTTGCTCCCGGGGGACTCCTTGTCGCGGGCGTCGTGCTGCTGCTGCTGCTGCTGCTGCTGCTGCGTGTGCATGGTGTATGCGTGTGTGTATGCGTGTATGTATGCGTGTATGCATGCGTGTGTGTATGCGTGTGTGTATGCGTGTATGCATGCGTGTATGCATGCGTGTATGTATGCGTGTATGTATGCGTGTATGTATGCGTGCGTGTATGCGTGTATGTATGCGTGTATGTATGCGTGTATGTATGCATGCGTGTATGTATGCGTGTATGTATGCATGCGTGTATGTATGCGTGTATGTATGTGTGTGTATGTATGTGTGCCGGGGAAGATAAATTGACGGGAGGGGGCTGGGGGAGGAGGGTGATGGGGGAGGGGGGGGAGGTTGTCCTGCACCGAAGGCCTCCGTCTGGGGGTGGCTGTAATTGGCTGCAGTGTGGCTGCGCTCTCATTAATACGGAGCCCAGGGGAAGGAGACGGCGCGCAACTTCCCCTCTCTGTGTTTGATTGTTTGAATGTGTCTCCATTGATGCTAAACGCGGTGCTCCCGGGGCCATGCAGTGTTGCCTGTTGCCCGCCTGCTTCGTTAAAAATACTTGGAAAATTAATATGAATGTCATAACGGCTCTGTGTGGAGAAGGGAGGCCATCAGTTTAACGCCTGTTACCGGCGGTTTCTTCATCGCGTACGCGCTTTGAGAGCCTGTGGTGGAGGAGGAGGAGGAGGAAGAGGAGGAGGCGGAGGAGGAGGAGGAGGGCGTCCAATCCTGCAGGGTGGAGCCAATCCTGACATCTGCCTGCTCTGGAATGGAGATGCCCCCGATACTCCTCACACACAAACACACACACACACACCCACGCACGCACACAAACACAGACAGACACACACGCACGCACGCGCACACACCCACACACACTTCACCTTGGAGCTTTTATCTCAGTGAGGCGACTTTCTTGACAATTACAGAAGAAACCTTGAGATTCTTTGACTTTTATTTATATGTGAGTCAAAAAATGAAAAACACCTTTTTTCTGGTTTGTTTTGGGCTGCTGGTTGGTCCAACCAATCGGAAGCAATGCAACTTTAAAATGGTAAATGGATTGCATTCATCTCGCGCTTCTATCCAAAGCGCTTCACAGTGTTGCCTCACATTCACCCATTCATACACCGACGGCGGTGTCAACCATGCAAGGTAACGACCAACACGTCAGGAGCAGTTGCCAGACAACCGCTCTTACCTCCTGAGCTACTAAGGGCAGAAATGGATGTGTCTGTCGAAAATGTTTCTAAAATTGTGATAACAAACATTGAACATACATTGTACTGTATACATGCATAACATATATTATACATACATAACATATAGAAATAGCATACATAACATATAATAAATACATACATGATATATACAGTATATATCCAGAGATGCATATACATAGCATTAATTATACACGTATAACATGAAACAATAACATACATAACATAGCTTATATTTCGAGTCTTTCCAGTCACCATGTTGACAACGCGTTGACAACAAAGTTGCTGTTACCATGGCGCCGCTTCGACACCTGAGAGAGTCTGTAACCTTTCCTGTCTTTTGGTCGCTTTTCTCTTCCTGTGTGAGTCTCTTCAGTCGGAGGCTCTGTGACCTTCAGAACGTAAACCTCTCGACGCGAAGTCTCCCGCTTCAACACCTGTTCCCGCCGCCATTGAAGTTCTATTCTATTCTATGTCGGTGGCTGTTGCTGTTGCTGTCAGGGCCGGGGCGACCGTGTAACACGTGCGCCTTCGGCATGACCGAGACGACGACGACGACGATGATGATGATGATGGTGTTTGCGCGTTGAAATGTGTTAGCCTTGATTTACACGTCGTCACGAGGAGCGAGATCTTGTGTTGTGATGGCCCTGTTGTCACCCGCAATCTTCCTCCATAAATATCCTCAAACCTCTTCCCTATCATATGCTCGTATGCATTATTTGCTATGGTATTGATTCCTCTGTTTGCTACCCCGTTCCCCAGGGTCCGTTATACCCCCCCCCCCCCCCCCCCCCCCCCCCCCCCCCCCCCCCAGCCCCCATAGATTGCAGGTTGTCGTCATCCTCAGAGAGAGAGAGAGATCTAATCATCTCGTATCCATATAGAATCATGTTTTTTTAATTGAATCATATCTATTTATTCGTGATCGCAAATACAACTTTCAGTTAGATGAGGTGTCAGCTGTTGCTCTGGGTGAGGGCTATCAAAAAGGGCTTAAGACCAATACTATCAAGCAGAAATGTGAATTGATTATGAATTATACATATTCCCAGATATATCCTATCCAGACTTGTGTGTTGCACGTCTCATACTGTTGGAGGGCGGGGCGGCGGAGGGTTATTAACGGAAGGCACCGTCGGATAAGCGAAACATCAACATGTCATTGGAAGCGAGTAAAGAGACTGCCGCGCGGCGAGCTGCTAATGTGTCAGTCTCTTTACCAGACTGCTGTCTGTTCGCCACGAGGTGCTGAATTATTAATTACAGGAATACACAGCGCTCTCGCTGGGGAGGAGCCGCGTTTCCTCGGAGCAGAGGGATGTCCAAGGTTAAATTAAAACCGGCTTCCGTCGCCGTTCCGTTTAACGATAAAGACGCCGGAAAATACCTATAATTGGTTTAAAAGACGGGGGGGGGGGGGCGGGGGGCTTGCGGTGCGTGGAAGGGGGGGGAAAGCGAAAACCGTAACGAGCCCGGCGGTCAGATGAGTTTTTACTACCTTTGGTTGTCTTTGTTCAACGCGAATACGACGGCAATTAACCACAACGCGGTCTCCTTCCCTACTGCCTGCTTCCACAGGAGTTGACTGTAGAATATATGAACACTTTCATCTGCAATATAAATATATATTTATATATTTACCTGTATTGTGCACACACTGACACATACACACACACACACACACACACGGTAGAATCCATATCGCAACAATGGCATCTTGATGTCACCTTGGTTAATAGAATTTGATAGCAGATGCTTCAATTATTCATCCCCTTTAAAGAGAGAAACCCAACCGCACTCACGAATCACCACCTCCTCCTCCAGCACCGCCTCCTCCTCCTCCTCCTCCTCCACCACTACAGTGAACCAGTCTGCGGTTCTATAGAGCTATTGGTGTTGTTTTGACCTGGTGCCCATTGTTTCCCCCTCCCAGAAGACAGTTGGTCCCTTTTAAACTCGCCGACGAGGGTTTCTTCATCATTGTCTCCCTCGTCTTCAGAAACGGTCCGTCGCATGAAAGAAAAACATCAAACAAAAAGTTTTGGAAAAAAAAGTGTCTCCTCTTTTAACCGAGAAAATTGCGTTACTTTGGTCAGTGTGAGTCGTAAACAACGTGTACGCTTTTGAGGGGAGGTTATCTTTTGAATGTTATTTTAAAGCGTGTTTTTTGTAACTTTTTGTTCCATTTTTTGTTGCGAGGTGGTGATTTGTTTCTCTCCGTTATTTTAAAAACTTTTATTTTTGATTCAAAGGAAATTCATTTGCGCTGAAACTTCACTTCAAGATTCAAGATTTCTTCATTGGCATATGTAACAAGTACAATGGAAGGCTTACCCCCCATTCACTCACAACGTAAATTCTAAAACAACTCTAAACAATTAGTAATAGTACCTAATAAGTACAGTAAAAAGTATTCTTCTAAACAGTATTCTTATAAACATAATTCTAAAACAACTCTGAACAATTAGTAATATAGTACCTAATAATTATGGTAAAAAGTGACAAGTAAAGTAGCAATACTCTGGCTGTTGGTGCAAAAATATAGTAAAAGTGTCTGCGTGGAATATA
Source organism: Coryphaenoides rupestris (assembly GCA_002895965.2). NCBI lineage: Eukaryota > Metazoa > Chordata > Actinopteri > Gadiformes > Macrouridae > Coryphaenoides > Coryphaenoides rupestris. The sequence goes on along the minus strand of PIJE02000785.1, from coordinate 28,801 downwards.
CTTATTCGAGCATAAAATAGTCATCGGTAACTAGTAGTAAATATGAGTCTTTTTTACATTCCCATCTCATTCTCTCTCCCTGAAAAGGGTTTTCTCAAAGAAAAATCTTTTCCCCAAATCCTCCGGTGAGCCTCCCAGTGGAAGAAGCCCGGCTAAATAACCGTCTCATCAATACCACATCCATTTAGTTTTTTTTGGCGGCCACCGCTGCTTTTAATATCGCTCATATTTTAGGTTTTTTGTCGGCTGAGGGAACCTTCAGAGACGTGGTCTTGAATGACTGGTATACACGGTGCCGGCGCGGAGCAACAGAGCAGAATGGCATTGGTGCACTCCGTGGTGCGTGGGTAATAACATAATCACATAATTGCTCCACTTTATTGAAAAAGAAAATCTGTATTGGCCAGATTTCACTGAAAGACCAAGTCTAGGTGGAGAAAATACACCCTACAGTGACATTTATTTGTACTGTGTAATTGCTTTCACATTTTCTGGCAGAACAGAGCAGTTTTTCTGTCTTTTTTTGGGGTGGGGGGGGGGGTATTCAGAATCGAATGCTTGGAACCGTCGGCAATATCACTAAATAAGTAAATGTATACACCATTACGATATATTTGATTTTAAGTCAAACTAAAGTAATGTACAGTATGCTGTCTTGCCAAGTCAGGAACACCACATTACTCAGACAAACTAGTGATAAAAATGCACACTGCAACACACAAACCAATAAACAAATGTCTGCTAGGGACAGTAATTAGCACGCCTCATCAATGCGCGGGCACACACACACACACACACACACACAACGCACACACACACACACACACACACACACACACACACACACACACACACGGCAGCACAATAAAACTAAAAGCTTGTACGGTTATGTTTGGACAAGGCTTTTTGTTGACTGACTTGGGACTTTTAGCATCCTATTGAAAAGCCTATTCAATGAAAAGTGATGCGGCGTCTCTACGACTCGCTTGGGAACGTTTTAACATTCGCCGTCCGTCGCCGCGTTCCGACCGACCGGCGTTCTGGGCATCGCTGCTTCGCCGCCGCCGCGCCTCGGCTCCTCCCACCGCCGTCGTTTCCTGTCGACACTCCAAGTCTGACGATCAAAACAAACGTCATTAGGCAAATTCGCCTCGGTGCAGGATTACGTTAATTATCGTGGAATTATCACTTCATTAACGAGGGGCAGAGATAAATGATCCCTGATTAAATAAACGCGAAATGAGGAAATAATGATTCAGGGGAAAAGGAGAAGATGAACAACGACAACGACAACAACAACCACCACCACCACCACCACAACCCATCCTAGCCCAAATAAAATAGAAGTTGAGTGCTGTTCAAAGGAAATGGGAAGTCAATGTGTCCCAGAGTGCAACGTGCCGCCCTGGGAGGCACGGCATACAAAACAAGATGGAGGGGAGCGGGCTCCGGCTGCAGGGGGCCGAACACCTCGCCGTCCTTTTCAAGTAAACACACAGGCTCCACTTTTTTTATCCCGAGCCTCCGCAGAGCGTGTAGCCCGCCGCCTCCTCGCCACCCGCCTTGCAAAATTACGAGTGTCATTAATCACGGGCAAATACAAATTATAAATGGTGGTCTGTGTTGGTTCCGGAGAAGTGCTCTTTGTTCCCTCCCCCCCCCCGCCCCCCCCCCCCCCCCCCCCCCCACACACACACACACACACACACACACACCCCACCAACCATGCAGCGCGACTCAAAGTCTAGCTGTGAAAAAGATTGATTATTCTTTCAATTATGACTTAGAAGCATGAGAAGTGTTCAGTGCGGTGCTTCTTGCTGTTTGCAAAGCATAAAAATACCTCAATTATGACAAAAAAACACAAACGATGTAACTCATCTGATCTATGGGGGGGGGAGGGGGGGTTTGTGGGAGGCTGGGGGGCAACCTTCAAGTATGACACCAAGCTTGGAGTTCTTCTGGCGTTGTATGAGAGCAATACACAGGTACCAACACAACACACTTATAGGTATAAGATGTACAAATGTCAGAAATGGATTTCAAAAGCAAGTTGTGGAGTTTTGGACACAGGGGCCACTTGACTTGAATTCATTGAACCCTGTACCTGAACCTGTACCCGTTGAGCTATCCTCGCCTCTCCGTTTGTTTTACACTTGTGTTTAAATGTGAGATAGATTTTCCGATTCGCTCGGTATGCCGGGACACAAACAGAAAATATGAAAATGACGAGTTTATATTTTCCAAGGCCAATGTTTTCCATTTAATGAACGAAATGAATTGCGCAGCGCAATACACTTTTTTCAAGCTTCACATCTGTGAAATTTAGCCTTCGTCGCTGGAAGACTCACATTTATCCAGGCAGAGTATTGTAAGTGCACGCCGTATACCACGCTAGACCCAGTGGATTTGGAAACAAGGACTACATATTTTATAGGGCCAATTTACACCAGGGATATGCGCACGTTTCTTGGAGTGCATTTTAAGTGCGGAGACAGATTTTGAATTCTTCTGGGTTATTTTTTTTTTGTAACACAGTACCATAAGAGATTACGTGCACTTGGCAAGACCATTCAGAGTGAATAGCTTTTCAAGAGCCTTTTTTTTTTTTCAGGGACAGGTGTAGTTGCAGCTCAAGGTATTTTTCCCCCCCAGCGCATACTTTTGGAGTATTTCTGTTGACAGATTATTCCACAACAGACAGGAACACAAAATAGTGACTGAAGTGAGGCTGTAAGAGGATCAGGTTGGATGGGCTTCTTCCATGGGCGACGGGGTTAGCAGAAATCATTACTTACAAAACTGAAAGCATTTCTTGAGAGGAGGTCAGGTTCTATCTTTGAGAAATGTTCTGTACGACTGCTGCATCGCAGAAGTCGTACGGAACACAGTGCTTTATAAATACAAATAAGGATATCCGATATTTTCTTTTTAGATTATACATAAACAACTCTTTTACGTTGCAGATGAATCTTTTTTTCGCCATCATTGCCGGTCTTACTTCCGATTTATTTGCCAGATTATATTTGGAAATTGCCTCCGTGTGAAAGATATTGAGTCGGAGCAGAGGCATGAAAAATGTTTTATTGTTTATTATTCTCGTTGTGTAAGGCAAGTTGTCATCTGACTTTTGCTTGCCAGCGAGACTAATCCTAAGGACACAAGCTGAAAAACAGGAAAATCACAGAAAAAAATTCATAGAAAAAACCCCAGGGGAACGAAGGCAATTTCCTTTACAATGGCTTTATGAGGAAAATATGTTCTCAATTTACCGCAAGTATGCAACAGTGGGAGGGCTGGGGGTTGATCTCGTCAACGGTGTGAGGAAATCTAACACGGATTCACCGAGTGAGAGGCTGAATTGGAAAGAGATTCAGAACGAGAAAGGAAAAAAAAGACCCTTTCTCTTCAAGTGCTTTTGGCCTCCTTATCCACCTCACATGGGAGCTTTACCCACTGATGCAACGGGACTGGTAACTTAATGAACCTACACCTTCCATTCCCAAGCAAACTAGTGGTTTTATGGACCACTGTGCAACCATTAACGAGGGACACTTGGGGGAGTCTAGCACCTGCAGCCGTGCACTTTGTCCAAAGTTTTTGGTGCATTATGATGGATGGCAACATATTGATTATTCAAGCTGAATTAGGGCAGATATTGAATATGTGAAGATTGCAGAGGAAACAGCTACAGACACAAAGATGGACATATCTCGGATATCCAGGATTGCCAGGCAGATGTGCCTCTTCTAAATTCTAAACGACTTCTTTAGGGTTAATTCAAGATCAAGTTTGCATTCATTTTTCAACGATGATCGAAGCAGATGGAGTGCGGCGTCTCTTAGGTAATTTAAAACCGTCCAAATTGACAAAATTGTATCACTTAACACTCATTTGAGCAAATCAGGACAGAGTTTACAATAACTTGTCATTCACACTGAGATCCCGCTTTGCTTGCCAAGTAAAGAAGAAAGAAATTGTGAGAATAGAACATTCTGTTTGTTAAATGCGGATTAAGCAAGTGAGTAAATATACTGTCTGACAACTAACCTTGTTAACTGTGGATAAAATATATCAGTGAACAATCCCAAAACACCAGCAATTACAAATTTTAATTTGCTAAGTAAACACTATTCGACCATAAAGCCCTGTTACACATGTGCTCTCCATCGACGAGAGATCATAGTTCGTCTAAAACGGAAATCTATCCTCAAAATGTTTCCCCCGAAAGCAATATCTTTCATTCCACGAAGGAGTAACAAACAAGACACCAAGAGCCGTGCCTCCACGACACAAAAGCAGAAATAAAGACAAAACGGAAACTTAAAGCGGAAAGATATCACGGGTAAGTTAATTAGGCAAACAAAACAAGTCCAGCGTCTCTCCTTGTTCGGCAATATAAGAATATGTCTCAATTTAGCACCCTGCGCTCCTCACGTACAGGAGCTGGGAGATCCCTTCCCTCGCTGCCTTTTTCTGCTGTCGCTGTGGATCACGGGAAGCGGCCGTTGTTTTCGGCGACACCGACATTAAAAGTGTAATGGTGTGTTTCTCCATTTATACAAAACGTGTGCCTCCTTCGGGGGGGGGGGTCACAGGAAGGCAGGCAGGCAGGCAGGCACTCGATGGCTTCGTTCTTCCATCTCATGCAACAACCCACCATCCGTCCGTCGCCGCGTTTGGACGTTGTCGTGTCACGCCGGCCTATATCCGTCCTTCATTTATTCTCTTCTTCGTTGCTCATACCCTGCCGCTTCTGAAGTGTCGTCGCCTACACGTCGTCTCGTACGCTCTAATCCTCGTCAGTGCGTGTTTATACACACACTTTCGCGCCTCCGCAACTCAGGCCGCTTACCGGGTGGCCAAATACGTACGACAGGCCCCGCGACGCCGCTCACCAGAGCTCTCTCCGGCTTTGCATACAATGAGTCCAGCGTTTTTACAGCCTAGTCCCGGCGTACGGTACGGCACACTTTGAACTTCACGCTGCCCTGGAACAAGAACATCTAAAATCTTGCTGTACTTTCGTATGGGGCCCTCTGTAGCCTGCTCTGGCAGCCGACACGCCGCTTTTATGCGACGAAACTCTGGCGTCGTGTTTGTGGATGAGTGAGTGAATCGAGTCGAGGAATGAGTCGAGGGAACAGAAGCGCCGTGTTGTGTTGTTTGCGTTGGCATCGCCTGCCCGGTGGGGATTTCTTCTCGTCGAAAGGCGGCGGTGTATATAAAACACAACAATATCCGCCACAGCATGCCGTCCACATGATGCAGGGGTTTTCCTCGTATGCCACACTCCTCCTCCTCGACCAGACTTCCATAAATAAAGAGTTTCGGTCGCGGGAGGTGCAAGGGGGACGGGATGGCAGGGAGATTTTCAATTTCAACTTTTTACATTTATTTATTGAATCAGGTGAATCCCGTTGAGATACAATCTCATTTTCAAGAGAGACCTGAGCTGTGCATCAAGATTTAGAACATAGTATAATCTGGTTAAAAAATACAGTAGCAAGTAAAATGAGTAAAAAACTGTAAAAAAACGCATAAAACACATCAAGCAACACATAAAAGCAGAATTATAGGAAATAGTATAAAAAAGCACAATGGTACAATCAATCAGAACTAATGGTACACCATTCAAATGCTGGGCCTACAGCCCACTGAGGAGTTGACAGGAAGTAACCGACGGCAAAATGTCAAAGGTCACACAAGCACACAAAGTACAATTAACAAATCAATTGAAAAACCTGTAAGAGATAGACACACACGTGGATATTTGTAATGTAAAGTATAAACAAGGAAAATAATAAGTGATATGAAATAGATTATTGGTGAACCTTTAAACCTCGTACTTTATACACATCAGTTCCACGTCGTTCCACAGGATTTATATCCAAGCGAGTATGAAGATCAGAATTGACGTTTTTCATCATGAATACATCTCAATTTCAAAGATCAAAATTTCCATACAACACCAACATTTGTTTTTTTCTACAAGTTATCAAATGTGTATTTAAGGGTTCAGTTGTTCAGTTCAAGCACGTTGAGGTAACATACAGTAAAGTTTACTTAATACCACTCCAGCAGACCAAAGCACAACTCTAACATTGCTTCAAAGTTGTGAAGATATTACATATTTCAGAAGAGAACTTTCCCTCGTCCGGGAGTACACTTCAGTCGCCAATAAGAACTGACGTTTTAAAGTGACATGCTCCTTGATTTTTAGCTTTCCGCAGCATATTCTGGTCTCACTTTAGACTGCAATCCATCTTTCTGATTACTATATAGCGGCGGAGCAATTGATCCGATCTCTTTAAGTCTCCTGTATATTCCTGTAAAGGGTTTCGCTCCACGGGATGCTGAAACATATTGGAGCCAGGCAGAAAAAAGGGATCATAAAATGGCTGCTGTACACTCTTTTTGGTTGAACTTACTTTGAAGATTTTCGGGAGGTGCGGTCTTTTTTTCCCCGACGTGTTTGAAAGGTGGGCTAACATACGATACCACCTGCCAACTGAAGTCTTGCTGAATTCCTGGCCACTTTCTGTCGCCTCTTTTCCCCCCAATTGGGTCATAGAGGTTGGGGAACTTACCTGTGCCGGGGTAAAATAAAATCATCGGCGGTCTGGGAGTTTAGGTCAAATAATCACCCTCCGATAATGCATGTCCATGGAGAGGGCCAGAGAGATTCATTGCCTGGCTCCCGCTGACAATAATGGAGGCTTTCAAAGGCCACAGTCTTTAATTTCTAGTCCCTGCTATCAGCGCTTTTATCCTCCAGGGAGCGGGGGAGGTCAAAGCCTCTGTTCCTCGCCTTGGAGCCAGCATCTCGGGCTTTAAGGGCTGGGAGAGGTGGCGGAGGTCAGGCTGTGATTGCTGACGGAGATGGCAGACGGAGGGGTCCTGGGGCTCATCGGACCCCGGCTCAGACAGAGGACTCTCAGAGAAACGGCTCCCAGGTCATATTTATCAGGGCATCACTAATGGTTATGATATCATCTGTCTAGCATCACTTCCAATTAAAGCTGGCTGGGGGAATGTGGCTCTTCCCGTATCCACCCCCATGTCACGAAGGGCTCTGAATGCAGCCCTTTGTTTGAGTCCACTCATTTCGGTCGTGATCAAAGTTCCATTGTGCCGGCCACAAAGGGAAGTGGCCACTGGCCAGGCCTATTAGATATGTAGTGGTGGCAGGGACATGGAGGGAGTAATCAGTCTTACTGCTGATAGCAATGGCCAGCCCACTCTTCACTGAGACAAAGACTAACCTCTTCAAAACAATATAAGCCGCGGACAATTTTTGCCGTTGGGATATTTATCGTTTTTTATCTGGTAAAAAATAAATAAATACAAAAACACCCCCTGGACACACACTTTGTAATTCCCTTAAAGTTGTTCCGGGCCTTACACCCAATGGACTCGGAGCTAATGTCCCATTCTGAGAGCTTGTCACCTTCAAATGACTGTGACTCTAAGAATCTTTTCGGTATATTTTTTCGTCTCACTTTCTTCCCCCACTTGAGAGGAGAGATGAGAGGAGAGAGAGAGAGAGAGAGAGAGAGAGAGAGAGAGAGAGAGAGAGAGAGAGAGAGAGAGAGAGAGAGAGAGAGAGAGAGAGAGAGAGAGAGAGAGATAGAGAGAGAGAGAGAGAGAGAGAGAGAGAGAGAGAGAGGAGAGAGAGAGAGGGTGTGATTGTGTTAGATTGATCGAAGACACACGCGTGTGTGTGCGTGTGTGCGTGTGCGTGTGCATCATGTGGCAGTTTATATACGTGCGTATGGTGCATAGCGGGCGGGATTCTGAGGAACTCATAGTGTGCTGCGGCTAGTTGTGTACTGAGGTTGTGACGTGGCTTTGTCGTAGTTGCAGTACGGTTTTTTCCTTTGGGCTTTTCTCTTTCCTTTTCCCTTACGTTTCCTTTTTCCCGGGTCGACAGTCCGCCCCCGAGAGGACCGACGGCCAGAGGGATGGTTTTGGTCCCGGATCTCGCGGTGAGCCCCCTCATGTTGGTCCCCCCCCCCTCGTGCCCACAACCTGGACCAAAACGCGCTCGGACAATACGAGGCGGCCGGTCGAGAAGTACAATTATGCCTTTTTTCGAACTGCTTTTTTTTTGGCCTTCTTTTGGTTTTGCAGTCGCCTTCGCTGCAGAAATCCTCTCATTGTTTAATTGTATAGTGATCACTACAAAGTAATAAACAGAATCTCTCTCTTCTCTCTCTCTCTCTCTCTCTCTCTCTCTCTCTCTCTCTCTCTCTCTCTCGCTGCAGTGGGGGAAGAAAGTGAGACGAAAAATATACCGAAAAGATTCTTAGAGTCACAGTCATTTGAAGGTGACAAGCTCTCAGAATGGGACATTAGCTCCGAGTCCATTGGGTGTAAGGCCCGGAACAACTTTAAGGGAATTACAAAGTGTGTGTCCAGGGGGTGTTTTTGTATTTATTTATTTTTTACCAGATAAAAAACGATAAATATCCCAACGGCAAAAATTGTCCGCGGCTTATATTGTTTTGAAGAGGTTAGTCTTTGTCTCAGTGAAGAGTGGGCTGGCCATTGCTATCAGCAGTAAGACTGATTACTCCCTCCATGTCCCTGCCACCACTACATATCTAATAGGCCTGGCCAGTGGCCACTTCCCTTTGTGGCCGGCACAATGGAACTTTGATCACGACCGAAATGAGTGGACTCAAACAAAGGGCTGCATTCAGAGCCCTTCGTGACATGGGGGTGGATACGGGAAGAGCCACATTCCCCCAGCCAGCTTTAATTGGAAGTGATGCTAGACAGATGATATCATAACCATTAGTGATGCCCTGATAAATATGACCTGGGAGCCGTTTCTCTGAGAGTCCTCTGTCTGAGCCGGGGTCCGATGAGCCCCAGGACCCCTCCGTCTGCCATCTCCGTCAGCAATCACAGCCTGACCTCCGCCACCTCTCCCAGCCCTTAAAGCCCGAGATGCTGGCTCCAAGGCGGAGGAACAGAGGCTGTTGACCTCCCCCGCTCCCTGGAGGATAAAAGCGCTGATAGCAGGGACTAGAAATTAAAGACTGTGGCCTTTGAAAGCCTCCATTATTGTCAGCGGGAGCCAGGCAATGAATCTCTCTGGCCCTCTCCATGGACATGCATTATCGGAGGGGTGATTATTTGACCTAAACTCCCAGACCGCCGATGATTTATTTTACCCCGGCACAGGTAAGTTCCCCAACCTCTATGACCCAATTGGGGGAAAAGAGGCGACAGAAAGTGGCCAGGAATTCAGCAAGACTTCAGTTGGCAGGTGGTATGTATGTTAGCCCACCTTTCAAACACGTCGGGGAAAAAAAGACCGACACCTCCCGAAATCTTCAAAGTAAGTTCAACAAAAAGAGTGTACAGCAGCCATTTTATGATCCCTTTTTCTGCCTGGCTCCAATATGTTTCCGCACCCCCTGTGGAGTGAAACCTTTACAGGAATATACAGGAGACTTAAAGAGATCGGATCAATTGCTCCGCCGCTATAGTAATTCAGAAAGATGGATTGCAGTCTAAAGTGAGACCAAAATATGCTGCGGGAAGCTAAAATCACAGGAGCATGTCACTTTAAACGTCAGTTCTTATGGCGACTGAAGTGTACTCCCGGACGAGGGAAACGCTTCTCTGAAATATGTAATATCTTCACAAACCTTTGAAGCAATGTTAGAGTTGTGCTTTGTCTGCTGGAGTGCTATTAAGTACAACTTTACTGTATGTTACCTCAACGTGCTTGAACTGAACAACTGAACCCTGAAAATACACATTTGATAATTGTAGAAAAAATAAATGTTTTGGTGTTGTAATGGAAATTTTGATCTTTGAAATTGAGATGTATTCATGATGAAAAAACGTCATTCTGATCTTCATACTCGCTTGGATATAAATCCTGTGGAACGATGTGGAACTGATGTGTATAAAAGTACGAGGTTTAAAGGTTCACCAATAATCTATTTCATATCACTTATTATTTTCCTTGTTTATACTTTACATTACAAATATACACGTGTGTGTCTATCTCTTACAGGTTTTTCAATTGATTTGTTAATTGTACTTTGTGTGCTTGTGTGACCTTTGACATTTTGCCGTCGGTTACTTCCTGTCAACTCCTCAGTGGGCTGTAGGCCCAGCATTTGAATGGTGTACCATTAGTTCTGATTGATTGTACCATTGTGCTTTTTTATACTATTTCCTATAATTCTGCTTTTATGTGTTGCTTGATGTGTTTTATGTGGTTTTTTTTACAGTTTTTTACTCATTTTACTTGCTACTGTATTTTTTAACCAGATTATACTATGTTCTAAATCTTGATGCACAGCTCAGGTCTCTCTTGAAAATGAGATTGTATCTCAACGGGATTCACCTGATTCAATAAATAAATGTAAAAAGTTGAAATTGAAAATCTCCCTGCCATCCCGTCCCCCTTGCACCTCCCGCGACCGGAAACTCTTATTTAATGGAAGTCTGTCGAGGAGGAGGAGTGTGCATCGAGAAAACCCCGCATCATGTGATGGCTGCTGTGCGGATATTGTTGTGTTTTATTACACCGCCGCCTTTCGAGAGAAGAAATCCCCACCGGGCAGGCGACGCCACGCAACACAACACAACACGGCGGTTGTCCTCGACTCATTCCTCGACTCATTCCTCATCATCCACAAACACGACGCGGAGTTTGTCGCAAAAAGTGGCGTGTCGGCGCCAGACAGGCTACAGAGGCCCCATACGAGTACAGAAGAGAGATGTTCTTGTTCAGGCAAGCGTGAAGTTCAAAGTGTGCCGTACGCCGGGACTAGGCTGTAAAACGCTGGACTCATTGTATGCAAAGACGGAGAGAGCTCTTGAGCGGCGTCGCGGGCTGTCGCACGTATTTGCCACCCGGTAGCGGCCGAGTTGCGGAGGCGCGAAGTGTGTGTATAAACACGCGCCGACGAGGATTAGAGCGTACGAGACGACGTGTAGGCGACGACACTTCAGAAGCGGCAGGGTATGAGCAACGAAGAAGAGAATAAATGAAGGACGGATATAGGCCGGCGTGACACGACAACGTCCAAACGCGGCGACGGACGGATGGTGGGTTGTTCATGAGATGTCACGAAGCCATTCCTGTGACCAGCCTCCCCCCCCCCCGAAGGAGGCACACGTTTTGTCTAAATGGAGAAACACACCATTACACTTTTAATGTCGGTGTCGCCGAAAACAACGGCCGCTTCCCGTGATCCACAGCGACAGCAGAAAAAGGCAGCGAGGGAAGGGATCTCCCAGCTCCTGTACGTGAGGAGCGCAGGGTGCTAAATTGAGACATATTCTTATATTGCCGAACAAGGAGAGACGCTGGACTTGTTTTGTTTGCCTAATTAACTTACCCGTGATATCTTTCCGCTTTAAGTTTCCGTTTTGTCTTTATTTCCGCTTTTGTGTCGGAGGCACGGCTCCGTGTCTTGTTTGTTACTCCTTCGTGGAATGAAAGATATTGCTTTCGGGGGAAACATTTTGAGGATAGACTTTCGTTTTAGACGAACTATGATCTCTCGTCGACGGAGAGCACATGTGTAACCAGGGCTTTATGGTCGAATAGTGTTTACTTAGCAAATTAAAGTTGTAATTGCTGGTTGTTAGGATTGTTCACGATATATTTTATCCACAGTTAACAAGGTTAGTTGTCAGACAGTATATTTACTCACTTGCTTAATCCGCATTTAACCAACAGAATGTGCTATTCTCACAATTTCTTTACTTGGCAAGAAAGCGGGATCTCAGGTGAATGACAAGTTATTGTAAACTCTGTTCCTGATTTGCTCAAATGAGTGTCAAGTGATACAATTTGTCAATTTGGACGGTTTTAAATTACCTAAGAGACGCCGCACTCCATCTGCTTCGATCATCGTTGAAAAATGAATGCAAACTTGATCTTGAATTAACCCTAAAGAAGTCGTTAGAATTTAGAAGAGGCACATCTGCCTGGCAATCCTGGATATCCGAGCAATCCGAGATATGTCCATCTTTGTGTCTGTAGCTGTTCTTCATATTTCAATATCTGCCCTAATTCAGCTTGAATAATCAATATATTGCCATCCATCATAATGCACCAAAACTTGACAAAGTGCACGGCTGCAGGTGCTAGACTCCCCCCAAGTGTCCCTCGTTAATGGTGGCACAGTGGTCCATAAAACCACTAGTTTGCTTGGGAAATGGAAGGTGTAGGTTCATTAAGTACCAGTCCCGTTGCATCAGTGGGTAAAGCTCCCATGTGAGGTGGATAAGGAGGCCAAAAGCACTTGAAGAGAAAGGGTCTTTTTTTCCTTTCTCGTTCTGAATCTCTTTCCAATTCAGCCTCTCACTCGGTGAATCCGTGTTAGATTTCCTCACACCGTTGACGAGATCAACCCCCAGCCCTCCCACTGTTGCATACTTGCGGTAAATGTGAGAACATATTTTCCTCATAAAGCCATTGTAAAGAAATTGCCTTCGTTCCCCTGGGGTTTTGCTATGATTTTTTTCTGTGATTTTTCCTGTTTTCAGCTTGGTGTCCTTAGGATTAGTCTCGCTGGCAAGCAAAGTCAGATGACAACTTGCTTTACACAACGAGAATAATAAACAATAAAACATTTTCATGCCTCTGCTCCGACTCAATTCTTTCACACGGAGGCAATTTCCAAATATAATCTGGCAAATAAATCGGAAGTAAGACCAGCAATGATGGCGAAAAGAGATTTCAATCTGCAACGTAAAAGAGTTATTTATGTATAATCTAAAAGGAAAATATCGGATATCCTTATTTGTATTTATAAAGCACTGTGTTCTGCACGACTTCTGCGATGCAGCAGTCGTACAGAACATTTCTCAAAGATAGAACCTGACCTCCTCTCAAGAAATGCTTTCAGTTTTGTAAGTAATGATCCTGCTAACCGTCGCCATGGAGAAGCCATCCAACCTGATCCTCTTACGCCTCACTTCAGTCACTATTTTGTGTTCCTGTCCTGTTGTGGAATAATCTGTCAACAGAAATACTCCAAAGTATGCGCTGGGGGGGAAAAAATACCTTGAGCTGCAACTACACCTGTCCTGAAAAAAAAAAAAGGCTCTTGAAAAGCTATTCACTCTGAATGGTCTTGCCAAGTGCACGTAATCTCTTATGGTACTGTGTTAAAAAAAAAACACCCCAGAAGAATTCAAAATCTGTCTCCGCACTTAAAATGCACTCCAAGAAACGTGCGCATATCCCTGGTGTAAATTGGCCCTATAAAATATGTAGTCCTTGTTTCCAAATCCACTGGGTCTAGCGTGGTATACGGCGTGCACTTACAATACTCTGCCTGGATAAATGTGAGTCTTCCAGCGACGAAGGCTAAATTTCACAGATGTGAAGCTTTGAAAAAGTGTATTGCGCTGCGCAATTCATTTCGTTCATTAAATGGAAAACATTGGCCTTGGAAAATATAAACTCGTCATTTTCATATTTTCTGTTTGTGTCCCGGCATACCGAGCGAATCGGAAAATCTATCTCACATTTAAACACAAGTGTAAAACAAACTGAGAGGCGAGCATGTACAGGTACAGGTACAGGGTTCAATGAATTCAAGTCAAGTGGCCCCTGTGTCCAAAATTCCCACAACTTGCATTTGAAAATCCATTTCTGACATTTGTACATCTTATACCTAGAAGTGTGTTGTGTTGGTACCTGTGTATTGCTCTCTACAACGCCAGAAGAACTCCAAGCTCGAGAATTGCCGTGCAACGCAAACTCGTGGAACATTTAAACATTTCGACAACAAAAAATGTTGTGTTTTTTTTCCCACCAAAAAACATGGCACAGATTTTGGTGCCATACTTGAAGGTTGCCCCCCGCCTCCCAGCCCCCCCCCCCCATAGATCAGATGAGTGACATCGTTGTGTTTTTTTGTCAAAATTGAGGTATTTTTATGCTTTGCAAACAGCAAGAAGCACCGCACTGAACACTTCTCATGCTTTCTAAGTCATAATTGAAAGAATAATCAATCTTTTCACAGCTAGACTTTGAGTCGCGCTGCATGGTTGGTGGGGTGTGTGTGTGTGTGTGTGTGTGTGTGTGTGTGTGGGGGGGGGGGGGGTGTGGGGGGGGGGGGGTGGGGGGCGTGGGTGGGGAACAAAGAGCACTTCTCCGGACCAACACAGACCGCCATTATAATTTGCATGTGCCCGTGATTAATGACACTCGTAATTTTGCAAGGCGGGTGGCGAGGAGGCGGCGGCTACGCGCTCTGCGGAGGCTCGGGGATAAAAAAAAGTGGAGCCTGTGTGTTTACTTGAGAGGACGGCGAGGTGTTCGGCCCCCTGCAGCCGGAGCCCGCTCCCCTCCATCTTGTTTTGTATGCCGTGCCTCCCAGGGCGGCACGTTGCACTCTGGGTCACATTGACTTCCCATTTCCTTTGAACAGCACTCAACTTGTATTTTATTTGGGCTAGGATGGGTTGTGGTGGTGGTGGTGGTGGTGGTGGTGGGTGGTTGTTGTTGTTGTCGTTGTCGTTGTTCATCTTCTCCTTTTCCCCTGAATCATTATTTCCTCATTTCGCGTTTATTTAATCAGGGATCATTTATCTCTGCCCCTCGTTAATGAAGTGATAATTCCACGATAATTAACGTAATCCTGCACCGAGGCGAATTTGCCTAATGACGTTTGTTTTGATCGTCAGACTTGGAGTGTCGACAGGAAACGACGGCGGTGGGAGGAGCCGAGGCGCGGCGGCGGCGGCGAAGCGGCGATGCCCAGAACGCCGGTCGGTCGGAACGCGGCGACGGACGGCGAATGTTAAAACGTTCCCAAGCGAGTCGTAGAGACGCCGCATCACTTTTCACTGAATAGGCTTTTCAATAGGATGCTAAAAGTCCCAAGTCAGTCAACAAAAAGCCTTGTCCAAACATAACCGTACAAGCTTTTAGTTTTATTGTTCTGCTGTGTGTGTGTGTGTGTGTGTGTGTGTGTGTGTGTGTGTGTGTGTGTGTGTGTGTGTGCGCGTGTGTGTGTGTGTGTGTGCCCGCGCATTGATGAGGCGTGCTAATTACTGTCCCTAGCAGACATTTGTTTATTGGTTTGTGTGTTGCAGTGTGCATTTTTATCACTAGTTTGTCTGAGTAATGTGGTGTTCCTGACTTGGCAAGACAGCATACTGTACATTACTTTAGTTTGACTTAAAATCAAATATATCGTAATGGTGTATACATTTACTTATTTAGTGATATTGCCGACGGTTCCAAGCATTCGATTCTGAATACCCCCCCCCCCCCCACCCCAAAAAAAGACAGAGAAAACTGCTCCGTTCTGCCAGAAAATGTGAAAGCAATTACACAGTACAAATAAATGTCACTGTAGGGTGTATTTTCTCCACCTAGACTTGGTCTTTCAGTGAAATCTGGCCAATACAGATTTTCTTTTTCAATAAAGTGGAGCAATTATGTGATTATGTTATTACCCACGCACCACGGAGTGCACCAATGCCATTCTGCTCTGTTGCTCCGCGCCGGCACCGCGTATACCAGTCATTCAAGACCACGTCTCTGAAGGTTCCCTCAGCCGACAAAAAACCTAAAATATGAGCGATATTAAAAGCAGCGGTGGCCGCCAAAAAAACTAAATGGATGTGGTATTGATGAGACGGTTATTTAGCCGGGCTTCTTCCACTGGGAGGCTCACCGGAGGATTTGGGGAAAAGATTTTTCTTTGAGAAAACCCTTTTCAGGGAGAGAGAATGAGATGGGAATGTAAAAAAGACTCATATTTACTACTAGTTACCGATGACTATTTTATGCTCGAATAAGTATATTCCACGCAGACACTTTTACTATATTTTTGCACCAACAGCCAGAGTATGCTACTTTACTTGTCACTTTTTACCATAATTATTAGTACTATATTACTAATTGTTCAGAGTTGTTTTTAGAAATTATGTTATAAGAATACAGTTTAGAAGAATACTTTTTACTGTACTTACTAGGTACTATTACTAATTGTTTAGAGTTGTTTAGAATTTACGTTGTGAGTGAATGGGGGGTAAGCCTTCCATTGTACTTGTTACATATGCCAATGAAGAAATCTTGAATCTTGAAGTGAAGTTTCAGCGCAAATGAATTTCCTTTGAATCAAAAATAAAAGTTTTTAAGATAACGGAGAGAAACAAATCACCACCTCGCAACAAAAAATGGAACAAAAGTTCCAAAAAACACGCTTTAAAATAACATTCAAAAGATAACCTCCCCTCAAAAGCGTACACGTTGTTTACGACTCACACTGACCAAAGTAACGCAATTTTCTCGGTTAAAAGAGGAGACACTTTTTTTTCCAAAACTTTTTGTTTGATGTTTTTTCTTTCATGCGACGGACCGTTTCTGAAGACGAGGGAGACAATGATGAAGAAACCCTCGTCGGCGAGTTTAAAAGGGACCAACTGTCTTCTGGAGGGGGGAAACAATGGGCACCAGGTCAAAACAACACCAATAGCTCTATAGAACCGCAGACTGGTTCACTGTAGTGGTGGAGGAGGAGGAGGAGGCGGCGGTGCTGGAGGAGGAGGAGGAGGCGGTGCTGGAGGAGGAGGTGGTGATTCGTGAGTGCGGTTGGGTTTCTCTCTTTAAAGGGGATGAATAATTGAAGCATCTGCTATCAAATTCTATTAACCAAGGTGACATCAAGATGCCATTGTTGCGATATGGATTCTACCGTGTGTGTGTGTGTGTGTGTGTGTATGTGTCAGTGTGTGCACAATACAGGTAAATATATAAATATATATTTATATTGCAGATGAAAGTGTTCATATATTCTACAGTCAACTCCTGTGGAAGCAGGCAGTAGGGAAGGAGACCGCGTTGTGGTTAATTGCCGTCGTATTCGCGTTGAACAAGACAACCAAAGGTAGTAAAAACTCATCTGACCGCCGGGCTCGTTACGGTTTTCGCTTTCCCCCCCCCCCCCCCGTCTTTTAAACAATTATAGGTATTTTCCGGCGTCTTTATCGTTAAACGGAACGGCGACGGAAGCCGGTTTTAATTTAACCTTGGACATCCCTCTGCTCCGAGGAAACGCGGCTCCTCCCAGCGAGAGCGCTGTGTATTCCTGTAATTAATAATTCAGCACCTCGTGGCGAACAGACAGCAGTCTGGTAAAGAGACTGACACATTAGCAGCTCGCCGCGCGGCAGTCTCTTTACTCGCTTCCAATGACATGTTGATGTTTCGCTTATCCGACGGTGCCTTCCGTTAATAACCCTCCGCCGCCCCGCCCTCCAACAGTATGAGACGTGCAACACACAAGTCTGGATAGGATATATCTGGGAATATGTATAATTCATAATCAATTCGCATTTCTGGTTGCTAGTATTGGTCTTAAGCCCTTTTTGATAGCCCTCACCCAGAGCAACAGCTGACACCTCATCTAACTGAAAGTTGTATTTGCGATCACGAATAAATAGATATGATTCAATTAAAAAAACATGATTCTATATGGATACGAGATGATTAGATCTCTCTCTCTCTCTCTGAGGATGACGACAACCTGCAATCTATGGGGGCTGGGTGGGGGGGGGGGGGGGGGTATCGTATAGGATGACGATGGAACCAACAGGGTAGCAAACAGAGGAATCAATACCATAGCAAATAATGCATACGAGCATATGATAGGGAAGAGGCTTGAGGATATTTATGGAGGAAGATTGCGGGTGACAACAGGGCCATCAAAACACAAGATCTCGCTCCTCGTGACGACGTGTAAATCAAGGCTAACACATTTCAACGCGCAAACACCATCATCATCATCATCGTCGTCGTCGTCGTCTCGGTCATGCCGAAGGCGCACGTGTTACACGGTCGCCCGGCCCTGACAGCAACAGCAACAGCCACCGACATAGAATAGAATAGAACTTCAATGGCGGCGGGAACAGGTGTTGAAGCGGGAGACTTCGCGCCGAGAGGTTTACGTTCTGAAGGTCACGGAGCCTCCGACTGAAGAGACTCACACAGGAAGAGAAAAGCGACCAAAAGACAGGAAAGGTTACAGACTCTCTCAGGTGTCGAAGCGGCGCCATGGTAACGGCAACTTTGTTGTCAACGCGTTGTCAACATGGTGACTGGAAAGACTCGAAATATAAGCTACGTTATGTATGTTATTGTTTTATGTTATACGTGTATAATTAATGCTATGTATATGCATCTCTGGATATATACTGTATATATCATGTATGTATTTATTATATGTTATGTATGCTATTTCTATATGTTATGTATGTATAATATATGTTGTATGTATGTATACAGTACAGTGTATGTTCAATGTTATGTATGTTATCACAATTTTACAAACATTTTCGACAGACACAACCATTTCTGCCCTTAGTAGCTCAGGAGGTAAGAGTGGTTGTCTGGCAACTGCTCCTGACGTGTTGGTCGTTACCTTGCATGGTTGACACCGCCGTCGGTGTATGAATGGGTGAATGTGAGGCAATACTGTGAAGCGCTTTGGATAGAAGCGCGAGATGAATGCAATCCATTTACCATTTTAAAGTTGCATTGCTTCCGATTGGTTGGACCAACCAGCAGCCCAAAACAAACCAGAAAAAGGTGTTTTTCATTTTTTGACTCACATATAAATAAAAGTCAAAGAATCTCAAGGTTTCTTCTGTAATTGTCAAGAAAGTCGCCTCACTGAGATAAAAGCTCCAAGGTGAAGTGTGTGTGGGTGTGTGTGTGTGCGTGCGTGTGTGTCTGTCTGCGTTTGTGTGCGTGCGTGGGTGTGTGTGTGTGTGTGTTTGTGTGTGAGGAGTATCGGGGGCATCTTCATTCCAGAGCAGGCAGATGTCAGGATTGGCTCCACCCTGCAGGATTGGACGCCCTCCTCCTCCTCCTCCGCCTCCTCCTCTTCCTCCTCCTCCTCCTCCACCACAGGCTCTCAAAGCGCGTACGCGATGAAGAAACCGCCGGTAACAGGCGTTAAACTGATGGCCTCCCTTCTCCACACAGAGCCGTTATGACATTCATATTAATTTTCCAAGTATTTTTAACGAAGCAGGCGGGCAACAGGCAACACTGCATGGCCCGGGAGCACCGCGTTTAGCATCAATGGAGACACATTCAAACAATCAAACACAGAGAGGGGAAGTTGCGCGCCGTCTCCTTCCCCTGGGCTCCGTATTAATGAGAGCGCAGCCACACTGCAGCCAATTACAGCCACCCCCAGACGGAGGCCTTCGGTGCAGGACAACCTCCCCTCCCTCCCCCATCACCCTCCTCCCCCAGCCCCCTCCCGTCAATTTATCTTCCCCGGCACACATACATACACACACATACATACACGCATACATACACGCATGCATACAGACACGCACACATACATACATGCATACATACAGACACGCATACATACACGCATACATACACGCATGCATACACGCATGCATACACGCATGCATACACGCATGCATACATACACGCACACATACAGACACGCATACATACACGCATACATACACGCATGCATACACGCATGCATACACGCATACATACACGCATGCATACACGGCATACATACACGCATGCATACAGACACGCATACAGACACACACAATACACACACGGCATGCATACACGCATGCATACACGCATACACACGCATACACACACGCATGCATACACGCATACAT
This sequence comes from Coryphaenoides rupestris, assembly GCA_002895965.2. NCBI lineage: Eukaryota > Metazoa > Chordata > Actinopteri > Gadiformes > Macrouridae > Coryphaenoides > Coryphaenoides rupestris. The sequence goes on along the minus strand of PIJE02000785.1, from coordinate 9,130 downwards.
ACACGCATGCATACACGCATATACACGCATACACACGCATACACACACGCATACACACACGCATACACACACGCATACACACACGCATACAGACACGCATACATACACGCATACATACACGCATGCATACACGCATGCATACACGCATGCATACACACATACACAGACGCATACACACACGCATACACACACGCATGCATACACGCATACATACACGCATACATACACACACATACACACATACATACATGCATACACACACGCATACACACACGCATGCATACACGCATACATACACACACATACATACACGCATACACACACGCATACACACATGCATACACATATGCATACATCTTTTTTTTGTATATCCATACACTCACAGCCTTGATACTCTGTGCACATGTGTGACGTTTTCGTTTGAATGGAACGAAAGAGAGAAAGGATTTGAAGGTTGCTTTTGAAGGTTGAGGTGAGGAATCTGAACAATCTGAACAAAACGCACTCAAATCGATCCTTTTCTTCCACAGTCATAAATGGGATGGGTTATCGGCCCTGGCGTATAATATTATGAATAATAATAATAATAATAATAATAATACGATGCTTACAACCCAAAGAAATGTATCCCCCACAATATGCGGCGTCTCGCACATAACTCTCGGCCGCGATGCCCTTGCGCCGCCGAAGTAGCAAGGGAGAAACTTTTTAAAGCACACAATAAATAAAACAACGCGTTCAACGACATTCATTCAAACGTGTTCATTGTGTAAACGGCGAAAAGAGAAACGAGTGTGCGGCGTGCCAAGGATAGGACACGGGTTGTTGTGGCGTATCTCGGTAAGTCAGCCTCAATGGCACCCGCAGTCCTGAGCTCGACCCGGGGACCTCGCTCACTCGGCGGCGTGCGAAGGACCCTCTTCCTAACAGAAGCAGTAACTAATTTAGTCTTTGTATTTATGCCCACCGAGTACGTGGGACTGGCGACTTGTCATCAAATTGGTTTTCCGTTTTTTCTTTGGTTTTTTGTTTTTCTACCGTCACCTTCTCTGGCTTCTTTTGGTACGTCCTTTCTTTTTCAGCGTAATTTACGTAGGGCCCAGCTCCTTACAAACTCGCCACAAAGACAGAGAGAGATGTGCTGCAACAGAAAGAGAGAGAAAGCGCCCCGCCCCACCTCCACCATCACCACTCCGCCACCACAGCCACCGCCACCAGCTACCACCACCATCTCCACCCCAACCCCGCGGCCCTGGAGCTGAGACTGAACCTTGTGGTGGCGGTGAACAGCCGTGAGGGGGGAGGAAGCTGCAGAGCGCCAGCAGCACCAGGGCTGTGGCTTCGTCTGTTTGTTCTACCTTTGCCGTACGGAGGTACAACCTTGGAGATAATCAGGCTGGCGTCAAGTTTTGAAAACAATAGTAAGTCTTTAGTAAATGGTAAATGGATTGCATTTATATATCGCTTTTATCCAAAGTGCTTTAAAGTATTCCCTCACATTCATCCATTCATACACCGACGGCGGTGCCAACCATGCAAGGTAACAACCAACACGTCAGGAGCCGTTGGGGTTAGGTGGCGTCTTGCTCAGGGACACCTCCACACTTAGCCTGTGGGAGCCCGGCGGATCAAACCAGCGACCTTCCTGTTGCCAGACAACCGCTCTTACCTCCTGAGCTACTACATAACAGCTACTACTACTATACTACTACTACTACTACAACTAATCGGGATAATGCACAACATGTATCCACGAACAGATGTTTACTTTAGTGCTTTGCAATAAAACACATAAGTCATATTAGCATATTATCAGAAATTGTTTTCAACATATCGTCATGTTTGCATGAAGAAAATGAGCCAGGCGGAGGTGTGAGCCCACACCCAAATAAAAAACCAACGCTCATCTCTGGAGGCTAATGTGCTTTTTTTTTTTCAAACTCCCCCGAGCCAATAGAACATTTTGATTTATTATCGGTTAGAAAGAAACAAGAACAGCTTTCAAATGATCATGGCGGGCGGGTTGGAGCAATAATGAATTAAATAAATGAACGCGCCGAGAAAGACAAGATCATTTGGGGAGCGCAGCCAGACAGACGCCAAGAGAGAGCGAGAGAGAGAGCGAGAGAGAGAGAGACAGAGAGAGAGGGAGGGAGAGAGAGAACGAGTCCCCGGGGGACGTGGGCATCGTTGGGCTTGGCTGGCATTCAGAGAGGCATCCAGGGGCTGTAACACCATGCACTGTCTGGACCCATACTTCCACAGGGAGGGAGGGTGAGGGGGGTGAGACGGGGGAGAGGAGAGGGGAGAGGCAGAGGGAAGATGGAGGTTGTGACTGGAATTAATTCGCCGTGATTGAAGCTATCGCCAAGGTTACTGCAGAAAATCAAACAGAGGAATGTCACGGGGGAAGTGTTGTGTTCACAAGCAGACGGGGGGGGGGGGGCCCGGGTCACATGGGCGAGGGGAGATGCTAACGGCGGCGCGCACATCACTCCCACGAACTCCTCCCCTCCCGAGGGGACTCCGGGCTCCGGGCTCCCGCTCAGGTAAGAGGCGGCAATTAGAGTTCTTACTTTCAAAGGAGGCCGCTCCGTCTCACAACCTGCCGTCTTAAGAGTCCTATGATTTATTTATCACTTTTTATTCTTTTTTTTTTGAAAAGCGCAAATGCACAACAATGAAAAACACATTTTGTCAAATTTGAAAAGAAAGTGTGGGAGACTGTGTGAGTCAGTTGTGTGTGTGTGTGGGTGTGTGTGGAGTAAAAATAGATAAAAACCCACAAATGTAACCTACTTTTCCTTTAGCTGCTGGACCACTCGCAGGATAATACAAATACATATACTGTAGCAGTGACCCTCTTCAATCGCTACGGGTTGCTTTTGGTGGAGGAGGCATCAAGTATTGTTTGGGTCAAAGTTGGAGCCGAAACCATACGCCGACACAGCACAACACACCATCACACACACTAACTCCGCATTCCCACCGGGGCAATCGGAAGGGAGGCTCACAGAGAGAGAGCGAGAGAGAGAGAGAGAGAGAGAGAGAGAGAGGAGAGAGAGAGAGAGAGAAGAGAGAGAGAGAGAGAGACACAACACACTAGTGAGGTCGGAGCCCTTTCCTTATTGAACCACACAGGATATAACGTACACAATATTACAGGTTCAAGGAAACTCAACTGAAACCTCTCTGGATCTTTGAAAACCCTCTGCGCTGACATAGCATGGCCTCAACAAGGTCAGATCCTGGCTAACACCACCTCTGGATTATAATCGTGATATCCGCTGATCATTAAATAAGAACATATACGGACACAGTCACAATTTGCCCTTGGAAATCCGTACACAAATCCTGCCGTGACATACTCCCAGCCATCCGTACACCCAGCTGTCCATTCACCCGTCCATTCAGCCATTCTCCCAGCCATACATCCATACATCCATCCATAGAACCAGCCGTCCGTTCATCCATCCACGCATTCACATGCCAACCCATTCAGCCGTCCATTCATTCACACACAAGGCAGAGTGACCCCTTAAATGGAATGGTCAGTTCATTCCAGGGTTTTTAGAAAGACACGCCCCCCCCCCCTCCACATTCCCCACAACCCTACCACACACACACACACACACACCACACACACACACTATTCAAACCTATGGATTACGGCCTCCAATTAGCATGCTCTTTGCCTCTCTTGGTGTCTGAAGTGGTGTGGTGGGCCTGCCATGTGTGCTCCGTGTGTGTGTGTGTTTGGGGGCTGGTGTGTCGGGTGCGCGCCGCGTGGTGTGTGTGTGTACAGCGCACCACTGGCTGGACCCTATAAGCGGAGTCCGTGGCCCTGCCCCACGCGGCACACCCACAACCTTCATAAATCACGCATCTATTCACGGCGGCAAACGGTTGAATGAAACTGCCATCTAAAATTCGGGCTGAAACCTCCTAATTCTGCGAGGAACGCTCTGCGGCGTTATGTAAAACACGGCAATATCCGGAGCATTCGTCAAAACAGGAAATTGCTCTTTTGTTCGACACGGAGGTAAAGAAAAAAAGAAAAGAAAAAGCATTTCATGTCAAGGTTTGTTTGGCTGAGGATTAATATTTGCATATTTATGTGCCGTTATTTTCACAATGTTTTTCCAAAATAAAGAATATGTATATATTTTTTGACAATAAAAACTTGACCTCCAAATGTGAATAGGTTTGGGGATGGGGGATGCTGTTGGAAGATATAAAACGCATCACGAAATCAACCTTTTACTCGCTAGCGAGGATGGAAGGATCAAGAGAAGACAAGAAGTTTTATTTCTCTCAAGCCAAACTTTCCTCTCAGTCTTAATCTCCCATCCCCTTGTCAAAGGGTTACGGCGGGGTGGGGGGGGGGGGGGGAGGGAGGAAAAATCAATGTGTGCTAACCAGCGGCTAACACAGCCACGGGCGCTAGCTCCTCTTGTTAACCGCCGTAGTCAGTGTCTAAGGTCAGCGGGGTCGTCTTACATCTTCCTGGCTTCATAGGCTATATGTTTTAATGGATTGCATACAGTGCTTTATCCAAAGCGCTTTAACAGTTGCCTCACATTCACCCATTCATACGCCGACGGCGGTGCCAACCATGCAAGGGTAACAACCAACACGTCAGGAGCAGTTAGGGTTAGGTGGCGTCTTGCTCAGGGACACCCACCTCGACACTTAGCTAGGAGGCGGAGGAGCCCGGGGATCGAACCAACAACCTTCCTGTTGCCAGACAACCGCTCTTACCTCCTGAGCTACTGCCGCCCCACCATGTATAGAATGCAGTACTTCATGCCACCGCTCAATTCTCGGTGTCCTCAAAAGTCACACAAGGCGAGAATGGAGGGAATTCCGCGTGGACCGACGAGGTCTCCTGAAATGCGGCAAGCCACGCCTACACCATGTCAATGTAAAGTCTCTTTGAGACGTAAGTAAAAGAAAGGGAAATGGATGCCGCTTTGTGTAATTTATTTCTTTGGCCGACACTTCAGGCATACAAATGTGGTGTTTTTTTTAAAGATCAGATTTCCGATTCCCCAAATTGCGTTCGCGCTGCAGACTGTTTTATTGATAGAAAATGAAAATAGTTTTTCAGCATTTTCTTACCGGCGGTGCGATTGTTCGCCCTTTGCCCCTTTCACCGGTTGCATCCCGAGAGGCAACAGTGGACTTCTCGTCTTCAACTCTTGGGTCGCGATCGCATCAATCTTTTTTTTCGGAGAGGTGGGCTGTGGTCAAACTTGAAACCACCACACAGGCTTCTCTAGCTACCTCGCCCAAACAAACTCAAAAACGCGCCTGGCCCTTCAACCCCCGTTACAATTACTGCCAGAAGACAAACTGTTCCAGACTCTCCGCCAAACTGTAGGGGAGAGAGAGAGGAGATAACTGCAAACAATGAGGCGGTGGAGGCTGTAGCATTGACACCTTGGGCCAATTACTCCTGTCTGCGGAACCCCCCGCAATTGGGTGTCTTGAAGCAGCCCGCGAAAACACGTCTGAAGAGAGAGAGAGAGACGTCCAGTTCAACACAGATTTGGTCATCAAAATCTATCGTCGTCGTCCTCCCGGAGTTTCGTGAAAAAAGGTAAACGTGCGTGAACTGTAAAATACGCGGAAAACATCGTAGTTACATTTAACACATTGACGGTGTATGCATTCCATTCTTGCCAAATGAATACAAAAAACCAGGCAGTTAAACAGTCAACATGATACAAATAGACAAATAGAATCGTATTGAATCTTGAAAATCTCGAATCTTGAACGAAATAATCTCTTGAACGAAAAAAATCCCATTGATTCCCACCCATCCCCCATTACATTGTATCCCTCATTTTGTTGAACCATATTTATTGCAATTGATGCACCAAACGATTTGATACCATTTTGTCATTCATTTTTCATCCAATTATATTGATGATTTGTTACACCAATCAATTGAATCATGCAACCAATTGCAAGTCATTTGCCAACAAATTACATGATTATTTTTATATGCCATTGATATTATTCAAAATTGTGCACATTGCCATTGCTGAATACCATGTAATCATTTGTCCATTGAATATTCACCCATTGCATGTACAACCCATCCCCATGCCAATTTTCACACAATCAATTCCCCCCCCATGATCATCATTGATTTACCCCATTAAACAGTCAACATGATACGATAAGTGCCGTAGAAAAAACAGGACTGCAGACAGAATCGTATCGAATCTTGAAAATCTCGAATCTTGAACGAAATAATCTCTTGAACGAAATAATCCAATTGGATTCACAGGAGGAGGGGAGGTGAATTATTACCGGCTCCTCCCAGTGTGCCCTAAATTAGGAGCGGACGGGTTCAATCTGAGGAGAGGGAGCGAGTCCGGTCCCACGGGTGATTTGATCGGGCCGAGGAGCTGGCAGGACACCTCCCCCCCCCCCACGCTGTGTCACAGATGGGGGGAGCCGGCGAGTTCATCAAGGAGACCTGAAAATGTCCCCGGCACCTCAAGACCGCACTCAGTCGTGGCTCACGGGACTGTAAAATTGCCATTAAGGTATCCGGCGGAGCAGGGCTGAGATAATTCCTAAGGATAATGTTGCGCACTGCAGATTGCCATTAGCGTTAGTTAGTCACAGTCAGCGTGTTGGAATTAGCCGTCGCCATACTTTGTTGGTTCCCATTAAGCGCTAACCACGGCGGGTTATTTCTTAATTATTAAGGCGGGGGTTGGGGGGGGGCGGCGCAAAAAAGTAGGAAATATTAACCCGTGATTAGACCAACACGGAGCAACACGACGGTGACACAACATGACGGCAACTCGCGCAATAATTGGAATAATCAACACGATTAGTAAACACGTACTGTGACAAATATTTGGGACGGACGCAACACATCTTTGGCTTTGAGGACGATATGGAGTCGAGGGAAAAGTGAGGTATACTTATAAATACGCTTAAGAAAGTGACCGCGTTCATTGAAATTATTATAAATTAATTCCAGTTTAAATAATAAACCAAACGAGTGCACTTCTACACATTTGCTTCATACTTTCTCCGTACAGTTTTCCAACAAATCCTCGTTTGTCACTCTCCGGTCTCAGTTCTTCAACAAGAACAATGTTACTATATATAAATTCAAATAAACAAGAAAAAAAAAACACACACACACAATAGAAGTGATTAATCAAGCAAGCCTGTTATCAGCGGGGTTTTTTTTTCCCCCTCGCTTTTTTGATTGGTAGCGTCTGTCTCGTCTGATTTAACTATTAATCATGGGAGTGTGTGTGCGTGCCGGAGACAGCGGCGCTGTGCTGCGAGACATGGAAGGCTTCTTAGAGGCCGTTTATTTTTAAAATCACGGCGCTGGGTTTGATAGTTTTTTCGTGTTGTGTGTGTGTGTGTGTGTGTGTACGTGCGTGTCAATCACCTTTACTGTTTAACCGCTTAGAAACACACAAGCGCCTATTGTGAAAATGAATTGTGAACTACTCTCGAATGCAATAACCCCCCAACTCCAAAACGGTAGGGAAGCAAGTAGAGGTGCACCAGCACAAGATACATACAGAGGGATCATTGGGAATAGCGTCTTATGAGGTTATTGTGTGCGTGGCTGCAAAATGCGTTTGAGCGCGAGATAAGTGCAGTTTGGACATCCATGCCTCTCGCGACTAAACGCTTGGTGTTTGATGCCTAAACCGATGTTGCCCCACTGTCTTATGATGTACTCATGCCCACACAAGCGTTGGTAAGGTCGGATAAACGTTTCCATGAAAGTTGTGAAGACCCATCACCTTTTACTGTTTAACCGCTTAGAAACACACAAGCGCCTATTGTGAAAATGAATTGTGAACTACTCTCGAATGCAATAACCCCCCAACTCCAAAACGGTAGGGAAGCAAGTAGAGGTGCACCAGCACAAGATACATACAGAGGGATCATTGGGGAATAGCGTCTTATGAGGTTATTGTGTGCGTGGCTGCAAAATGCGTTTGAGCGCGAGATAAGTGCAGTTTGGACATCCATGCCTCTCGCGACTAAACGCTTGGTGTTTGATGCCTAAACCGATGTTGCCCCACTGTCTTATGATGTACTCATGCCCACACAAGCGTTGGTAAGGTCGGATAAACGTTTCCATGAAAGTTGTGAAGACCCATCACCTTTTACTGTTTAACCGCTTAGAAACACACAAGCGCCTATTGTGAAAATGAATTGTGAACTACTCTCGAATGCAATAACCCCCCAACTCCAAAACGGTAGGGAAGCAAGTAGAGGTGCACCAGCACAAGATACATACAGAGGGATCATTGGGGAATAGCGTCTTATGAGGTTATTGTGTGCGTGGCTGCAAAATGCGTTTGAGCGCGAGATAAGTGCAGTTTGGACATCCATGCCTCTCGCGACTAAACGCTTGGTGTTTGATGCCTAAACCGATGTTGCCCCACTGTCTTATGATGTACTCATGCCCACACAAGCGTTGGTAAGGTCGGATAAACGTTTCCATGAAAGTTGTGAAGACCCATCACCTTTTACTGTTTAACCGCTTAGAAACACACAAGCGCCTATTGTGAAAATGAATTGTGAACTACTCTCGAATGCAATAACCCCCCAACTCCAAAACGGTAGGGAAGCAAGTAGAGGTGCACCAGCACAAGATACATACAGAGGGATCATTGGGGAATAGCGTCTTATGAGGTTATTGTGTGCGTGGCTGCAAAATGCGTTTGAGCGCGAGATAAGTGCAGTTTGGACATCCATGCCTCTCGCGACTAAACGCTTGGTGTTTGATGCCTAAACCGATGTTGCCCCCACTGTCTTATGATGTACTCATGCCCACACAAGCGTTGGTAAGGTCGGATAAACGTTTCCATGAAAGTTGTGAAGACCCATCACCTTTTACTGTTTAACCGCTTAGAAACACACAAGCGCCTATTGTGAAAATGAATTGTGAACTACTCTCGAATGCAATAACCCCCAACTCCAAAACGGTAGGGAAGCAAGTAGAGGCACCAGCACAAGATAACATACAGGAGGGGCATATTGGGAATAGCGGAATGAGGTGGCGTCCAAATTGCGTTGAGCGCCGAGAAAGGCTAGGACACCTCTATGCCGTTCTCGACTCGCTCTT
>PIJE02000784.1:174515-221439 GCA_002895965.2 Coryphaenoides rupestris | reverse complement strand
TTGTAAAGGAAGTGTCGTTCACTTCCCTACTGTACGCTCCCCGGCCCCGCGGTGACAGTACAGCCCGGTGGTGGTCCCTAAACCCGACCTGATGGCTATCGGTTAAACCTTTAACTGTTCTATGGTTAAACCTTATACAGTCTACGGTCTCAACCCTTACAGTCTATTGGTTTAAACCTTAACAGTTAACCCTTACAGTCCTAGTGGTTAAACCCTTAAAGTCTACAGTCTAACCCTTACAGTCTATGGTTAAACCCTTACAGTCTATGGTTAAACCCTTAGAGTCTACAGTCTAACCCTTACAGTCTATGGTTAAACCCTTACAGTCTATGGTTAAACCCTTAGAGTCTACAGTCTAACCCTTACAGTCTATGGTTAAACCCTTACAGTCTATGGTTAAACCCTTATAGTCTATGGTTAAACCCTTACAGTCTATGGTCAAACCCTTACAGTCTACGGTTAAACCCTTACAGTCTACGGTCAAACCCTTACAGTCTATGGTTAAACCCTTACAGTCTATGGTTAAAACCTTAGTCTATGGTCAAACCCTTATAGTCTATGGTTAAATCCTTACAGTCTATGGTCAAACCCTTACAGTCTATGGTTAAACCCCGGCCAGCATGGACTCTCCTGGGTCTGCCCCTGTGCCCACAAGAAGCCCGTGGATGAATGAAGCTGTGGTGAAAAACAAAAGCAGCAACGAGCAAATTCTGGATTTAATTCTGGATGAAGTAACACAACAAATGTTAAAATGCATACACTATAGTAGCAGTAGGTAGACAACTGGATGCCATTGATGAGAAAAACCTATGAGCTGAGTGAACGACATATTCGTTCATATTTAATTGCAGTTTTAAAAGCAGTTGCTTGCATTTTTAGTATTTGTACACTGACAACTGAAAACTTTTCATTTTTATGGTTCAGCCTTGCAGACTTTTGTGCTCTGCTGCTACCTGCTGGCCACTCCTGCGTCACATAACACCTTCACTGGCTTCCAATACAGCACCGAATCCATTTCAAGACTCCCCCACTCGCCACCTCCGATCTGCCAATGCCAACCTCCTGACCCCTGACCCCCATCACCAAGACCAAGTACCGCACCTTGGGGGACAGAGCCTTTGCCGTCGCTGCCTCAACCCTCTGGAATTCCCTGCCTCCTAACATCCGAGACTCTGACACACTCACTTCTTTTAAAAACCAACTCAAAACCCACCTTTTATTCCACCTCCACCGTTCTCTTTCACTCTGTAACCTCTATATTTGTATTTGTTTCTTTATCTGTGTACGTTTATGTTATATGTTTATTTGTTTATTGTGAAGCGTCTTTGAGTACCTAGAAAAGCTCTATATAAGTCTTATGTATTATTATTATTATTATTATTATAATGTGTGTGTGTACACACAAAAAACTGTGTTATGTAATTACTAATATAGACACATTTTGCTAAATGATTTGCTACTTCTTGAGTAGCTTTATCAGCTATTTAACATTATTAAAATATACATATAAAGTACTTGAGAGTGGAAATAACTGCCATCAAATTAAAATATTTTGTTTTTGAAAACCTCAGTAAAGTGTGTGTGACTCCTTCTGTCTATCCAGCGAAGCCATGGCTAAAGAGAAAGAAGCAATCAGAATCAGGAGAGAAGGCCCTGTTGATCCTACTACCCTATCTGCTTAGACATGCCTCCTATTGAAGAATCTCTTGCCTTTACCGTATACTCTTACTTCTGTTTCGCTAAAACCGTCTACGGAAAATCCCTCCTCATTCCGAACAGCAGTGTAATTCCCCTTTTCCTTTTCAGTGCTCTGTGTTCATAGTGGTCTTAGCCTGGACCTGCTAATAGCAGTCTTGTTTCAGGTCTAAAGATGACCAATGTAAATTATTAGGAAATATTGGCCTCACTTATTTATTCACTTATTTTACCACCAGGTGTGATTAGCTATTAGAAGCGGGAGGGGGCAGATGTGTGCAGGTGTGTGATGACTTTATAAGTTTACCGGTGGACTGTACCAAATGGCAGGCTTATCTATCTACCATACAGCTGGGTTGACACTCCCACTTGTGATGTTGCTAGAGGGTAGTCACATGACAATTTAATATCATGTAATGGCCCTTTAATCCTAGTGTGATGGTGCTAAACGAAAACGGCATTCAGACGAGAAGTTCCCACGTCGTTTTCATAGAACAGAACCTTTCAGAGACGGTCATACTTTTAAGTCGGAAACATTTTATCTGCTTAAACACTTTGTCGAGTGATTCCAACAACAAACATGGATGAACAATAGGGTTAGTATTCACATCATTGTTGAGCCAGAGGACAGAGTGTACCCGGGGATTCTGGATAAAGTCTCTCTGTTGAGCCAGAGGACAGTGTGTGTGTACCCGGGGATTCTGGATAAAGTCTCTCTGTTGAGCCAGAGGACAGTGTGTGTGTACCCGGGGATTCTGGGTAAAGTCTCTCTGTTGAGCCAGAGGACAGTGTGTGTGTACCCGGGGATTCTGGGTAAAGTCTCTCTGTTGAGCCAGCGGACAAAGTGTACTCGGGGGTTCTGGGTAAAGTCTCTCTGTTGAGCCAGAGGAAAGTGTGTGTGTGTGCCCAGGGATTCTGGGTAAAGTCTCTCTGTTGAGCCAGAGGAAAGTGTGTGTGTGTGCCCAGGGATTCTGGGTAAAGTCTCTCTGTTGAGCCAGAGGACAGTGTGTGTGTGCCCAGGGATTCTGGGTAAAGTCTCTCTGTTGAGCCAGAGGACAGTGTGTGTGTACCCGGGGGTTCTGCGTAAAGTCTCTCTGTTGAGCCAGAGGACATTGTACGTGTGCACCTGGGGATTCTGGGTAAAGCCTCTCTGTTGAGCCAGAGGACAGAGTGTACCCAGGGATTCCCAATGCAACCTGGGAGAATGAGTCCACAATAGCACATTCTCTGCTTTATCGCCTCAAAAAGCAGAAACTTCAAAAAAACAGAAAGAAAGTTATCATTCACCCCTCACTGACCCTCTGATTCTGGCGACTTGAAGAAACAGACTACTTTGACTATTTTGCTTGTCGGAATTGCGTCAACAATGTTTCCCCATAGACTGATAAAAAGTTGACATTCAGCCTTTTTCACAAAATGCCTACAACTATATCACAATAGATATATGGTTTTAAGTATACAGGCCGACTGAGTCCTTGTGAAACATAAAGATAAAGTTCTGTTGGTCGGTACTCTCACACGCATAACCACACACCCGATGAGGAGCCAATCAAACTATGGGTCGTGGCCCATAAGCGGACCACAGCGGGGGATCCAGGGGGAGGTGGCATGATCACAATAACAGCTCTTTAAAAAACATTTTAGTATTTGTTATTGATATATTCTGACATTGCCAACTTTTTTTAACGAAATATATCTTACCGATCATTCAAATGCTCATTCTTATATTTTGGGACATGGAAGTGAGGATGTAATGCTAATTTTACTGCAGAAATTCAACAAATGTAACACCACAGGTGGGTCACTGCATAAATATATGAGAGAACACCTGAGCATTATCTTCTGTGATAATAGTAAATATATACCATTAGCACACACTGGAGGAGTCTTCATTTTATTCAGGAAAGTACAATGACTGAAAACTTTTGGGACTGCTTTCTTTTTTTGTGCACTTACTTTTTATTTTCCAGACCCAAAGCATATACCGTTACATGTTTTAACGTATATTTTTTCAATGTTTGTTCTGAACATTCTTCATTGGTAATAATAATGTTCATATTCCATAAACATGAGCAGAACTACCTCCCTATTGATGATTGAACCAATTTAACAAATAATTAGATAAATAAATCCACTCCTTCGCCTTCCGGCTCAGCTCCCTCTTCACCACAACGGACCGGTACAGCGCCCGCATCACTGCAGACGCTGCACCAATCCGTCTGTCCATCTCCCGCTCCATTTTGCCCTCACTCGTGAACAAGACCCCGAGATACTTGAACTCCTTCGCTTGAGGCAGTAACTCATTCCCAACCCGGAGGGAACACTCCACCGTTTTCCGGCAGAGAACCATGGCCTCAGACTTGGAGGTGCTGACTCTCATCCCGACCGCTTCACACTCGGCTGCAAACCGCCCCAGTGCATGCTGGAGGTCACGGTCTGATGTAGCCAACAGAACCACATCATCTGCAAAGAGCAGAGATGCAATTCTGAGGTCCCCAAACCTTCTGTCCATGAAGATCATGAAAAGAATCGGTGAAAAGGGACAACCTTGGCGGAGTCCAACACCCACTGAGAACGTGCTTGACTTTGTGCCGAGAATACGGACCCAGCTCGCACTTTGTTCGTACAAGGACAGAATGGCACATACCAACGGCCCCGGTACCCCATACTCCCGTAGTACCCCCCACAGGATTCCCCGGGGGACAGTCATAAGCCTTCTCCAAGTCCACAAAGCACATATAGACTGGATGGGCAAACTCCCCTTTGGCCTCCCGGTACCCGTCTGCTGTTTCAGGAGACCCCTGGGCCAAACAGGCCCGAAAGGCCTCATTCTTCAGCCTGACGGCTTCCTTCACCGCTGGTGTCTACCAACGGGTTCTTGGGTTGCCGCCACGACAGGCACCGACAGCCTTTTGACCACAGCTCCGAGCTGCAGCTTCTACAATGGAGGCTCTGAACATGACCCACTCAGGTTCCATGTCCCCAACCTCCCCCGGGATGCACGAGAAGTTCTTCCGGAGGTGGGAGTTAAAGACCCTACGGACAGGGGCTTCCACCAGACGTTCCCAGTTCACCCTCACTACACGTTTGGGATTACCAGGTCTGTCTGGCAGCCTCCCGCGCCATCTGATCCAACTCACCACCAGGTGGTGGTCAGTTGACAGCTCTGCTCCCCTCTTCACCCGAGTGTCCAAAACATGCGGCCGCAGATCTGCTGATACGATTACAAAGTCAATAGGCGACCTTTGGCCTAAGGTGGTCCGGTACCAGGTACACTTGTGGACCACCCTATGTTCGAACATGGTGTTTGTTATGGCCAGTCCATGACTAGCACAGAAGTCCAATAACAAAACACCACTCTGGTTCAGATCGGGCAGGCCATTCATCCCAACTTGTGAGTATCCCCACACCCGCCTGGCGCCTCACACCCTGGGCAACTCCAAAAAAGGAGAGGGTCCAGCCCCTCTCCAGGAGTTTGGTTCCAGACCCGGTGCTGTGCGTGGAGGTGAGCCCAACCATATCTAGTTGGTACCGCTCCACCTCCCGCACCAGCTCCGGCTCCTTCCCCGCCAGTGAGGTGACGTTCCACGTCCCTAGAACCAGTCGGCGATGCTGGGGATCCGCACGCCCAGGACCCCGCTTTTGCCTACCGCCCAGTTTACAACGCACCCGACCCCAATGACTCTCCCTGCAGGTGGTGAGCCCACAGGGAGGTGACTCCACGTCGTCTTTTCGGGCTTGGCCCGGCCGGGCCCCGTGGATCCAGGCCCGGCCACCAGACGCTTGCCGACAAGCTCCCCTCCCAGGTCTGGCTCCAGAAGGGGTCCCCGGTTTCCCTTGTCCGGGCGAGGTGACTGAGTTTTCTAGGAGTCTCTTCATGGGGTCTTTGAATCGCTCTTAGTCTGGCCCCTCCCCTGGGACCACTTTGCCTTGGGAGACCATACCAGGGGCTAATGCCCCGGACAACACAGCTCCCAGGGTCACGGGGGCACCCAAACCCCCCCACCACGATAAGGTGCCGTCTTTGGGGGGGGGGGGTTCTATAAATAAATAGAAGAACGAAAAGGTAAAAGAGGTGACAAAAGTTTTGGCATGTGTCCTTATCATGGAGAAAATTACAGCAAGATTACAGTTTTAAAAAAAGTTTATTGAAAGATGGTCACCATGAATACAGGCCAGTATTCATGGTGACCATCTTTCAATAAACTTTTTTTAAAACTGTAATCTTGCTGTAATTTTCTCCATGATAAGGACATTTTTTACCCTGGCTCTCCATTGCTGGTACTATGATACTACAACGACTTTCTATCTATGATCGCTATGTATTGCATCTATAGCTATATGTACAAACACACGTGGTATGTCAATCATAACACACGTCATAAAGAATGTTATGGTGGCATTTGAATGGTGGGCAAATCTAACAGGCACGTTGATAACGAACGCGACTGAGGATGTCTGTTCACCTTTGGAATGGATCCACCAACAACAGCTCAACATAGGTTAGACTCGGAGGACAATGAAAGTCACATGCCTTTTGTTGAATACATAACCTTGGTCTTTATGGTCAGTTTGACCCTGTGGTGATAACCTCTGCTAAGTCACTTCATGTTCTTTATAGTTCCTAAGCAATGAATGTCAGTAGGTTCATGACACACATACAAAATTCATGAAAAACAAATTAAAATCACAGTCATTTCATAATGTAAGCCCTGAAGACTTTGGCCATATCAAATCATGATCCACCCATGATCCTCGATCCTTGTTGTCTCGCTCTACCTCCCCGTATCTCCTCCTCCTCCTGCTGCTCCTCCTGACTCCTCCTCCCTCCACCAACCTCATCTCTTGGTATAGATAACACCAGGACGCCAGCTCAGATCAGTTCAGTCCAGTCCCACACAGACACACACACACACACACACACACACACACACACACACACACACTGGGTCCAGGTTCTGCAGATCTTCCTCCACCCACCATGTCCGTCAAGGAGCAGCAGAAGCAGGCGGACACCTATGACCTCTCCATGTCCGAGGTGGAGGTGGTGCAGCCCCCGGAGAGAGGTGGTGGTAGGTGGGCCCTGGCGTTCGAGCGCTTCGGCCAGCCATGTCTGGCCGAGCTCCTGGGCTCCGCCTTGTTCATCTTCGCCGGGTGCCTGTCGGTGATTGAGAACACGCCGGAAACCGGGAGGCTGCAGCCGGCCCTGGCCCACGGCCTGGCACTGGCCATCGTCATCGCCGTGCTGGGAGCCATTAGGTAGACCCGTCTGTCTGTCTGTCTGTCTGCTGTATCTATCTGTCTACTGCATCTAGCTGTGTTTGTCTGCCTGCCTGCCTGTCTGTCTGTCTGTCTGCTGTATCTATCTGTCTACTGCATCTAGCTGTGTCTGTCTGCCTGTCTGTCTGTCTGCCTGCTGTCCGTCCGTCCAGCCCATGATGTAATACATAACCGTGTGTGTCTGTCCCCCACAGCGGGGGTCACTTCAACCCTGCGGTGTCCGTGTCCGTGTTCATGATCGGGGGTCTCAACGTCTACCTCCTGCTGCTCTACATCCTGGCCCAGCTCGGCGGGGGCCTGATAGGGGCTGGCCTGGCGATGGTAAGGATGGCACCATGTCATAAACGAGATAAAAGCCATTAAACGGTGTGTCCTTCACAGTTATAGCTTAAAACCTTTGTTACACGGCAATAACATGCAACATCTAAAGACAAATTATATGTTGAATATGAATATATTGGCCATACTTTGAAAAAAGAAATCATATATAATGCTTGAATATACAAATACAAACATGTATACATATATGGGGTAAATGCAGCAAGCATATACTGCAATGTAACTGCTTATCATAAATGGTGCATATTCACAATTTTCACCATTTTACATATTCATGTGCATATGACTGACCATTGCACCGATACAATCTAATTTCCAATGAGATACAATGAGATAAGAAGTACTTTCTTCATCCCACGTGGAAAATAAGAGGCTTCATGAGAAGGAATGAGGCACCTTATCTTCCTCCTCCTCCTCCTCCTCCTCTGTTTCCAGGCGATCTCTACGACGGAAAACTTTGCCAACTCCTCGGGGGCGGCGTTTAACGTGGTGCAGGGGGAGCGCCAGATGGGCCGGGCCACTGTGGCCGAGGCGATCATGACCCTGTTCCTCACCATGGTGGTGTGCATGGGGGCCGTCAACAAGCGCACCCAGAGTTTGCTGGCGCCGTTCTGCATCGGGCTCACCGTGACAGTGGACATTCTGGCGGGGTGAGTGAGAGCTCCTATGCTGACGGTTTTTAAAGTCGTCATGACACCATTGACTTGCAGGGTAGTTTGCCTGGTGAAGTAAATCATTGTTTTTTTTCCCTTTACTTCTTAATCATTTGTAGGTATAGGACGTACATCATTTTAGCGGCTTCATTTAAGATGCTTTTGACACAACATTTGACCAAAACATTTTGAAACTCGCTATAGGTCCCCGTTTGGCAAGCTGAACACGATTTGAACCCATAGCTTCCACCTAGGTAGACTTTTCCTCTCCCTTGTTCAAAGTTCTGGAAAAGCTTGGAAAATCTCCACCTCAACTCATGAACCATAAGTAATGGAAATGCAAAAAGCTACTCCAATAACAAACGACAGGCCAAAAGATGCTCTGCGGTCCCACGTGTATTTTCTTCAGAATGTTCTGTGCAGCAACAAGAAGCCTATTATGCTGTGGCAGCCAAACCGACTTCAGTATTTCGATTCCCCTGCGATGTTAATATAATCTTATCCACACTCCACACTGTAATTATGTAATCTGTGTGTCTGTCTCCCCACACAGGGGGGCGGTGTCGGGGGCGTGCATGAACCCAGCGCGGGCGTTCGGCCCGGCTGTCATGGCCAACTACTGGAGCTACCACTGGATCTACTGGGTCGGACCCATGGCTGGTGCCATGCTCACCGGCAGCATCATCAGGTACAGTCCATTTACCTTCTTTATCTCTCTGTGGAAGGGATTCAAGCCGCCATCTTGGTGTCCCCCCTCATTATAATAAGAATAACAACAACTGTTTGCTTAGTTATTCTAGAATTACTATATTTTAATAGAAAGTACCAATCAGGTGGTGGGCTTGACTAGCGACTTCAGATCACTTTATTGAAACCCTGCTATTGGAGTAACAGTCAGAAAGTATGCATATTTCAACCCATAGTCCTGGATAGTTGGTCTCAGGGTGTTATGAGTTCCAACGTCCAACAGACTACCTGCAGGCATGCCAGCGCAAAATGGCCAACCTTGGCCCTCACTCCCTTTGGATTATTTTATCTTTGGATAAAATAATCAGCTAAATTACTAAATAGAAAATACGATATAACTGTGGCCTTTGATAATATTTCTAAACCATAGATACATATCTTTGGATATGTATCTTGGATATATGATAACTGGATTTTTTTACAAACTTGGCTAATCAACATGCTTTCTATTTTTCTACTTTCTACTTTCTATTATACTTATGGACTAAACAATGATAAGATTTACAATTAATGATAGATATGTTTAAGGACCAACCATAAAATCTGTTAAAGATTACTCACTCCGAGGTCTGAACTCTGAAGCAATAAACGTAAGTAGTAATAAAGAAGAACAGACATTATCACAGCCTGTCAATAGTCTTTTGACACATTTTTATCTTTACTGTGGCTTGTGAAAAGACTTATATGTCTGTCTCGAGAAAGATCTCTCTCTCTCTCACACACACACAGTTATTGTTAGTAAATGTTTCGGTTCCATGTTTATTTCCACCCTTGTCTTTTTTCAGCACAGAATAATCCTTAAGACTAAATATCAATATGTGATTATTATTATTATTATTATTATTGTCAGAAGTTTGTCACACGTTTGATTGATGTCATATTTTCTATAGGCTGTTGCTAGGTGACGAGAAGATTCGGTGTGCTGCTGAAATAATTCGCCCTCCGTGGGAATCTACATTTTACCGTTCACAGGGGATTACTGTTATACTTTTTTTTTCATTTTTATTATGCTGCATTATCATATATTATATATACATTTACAGCACGTGATTTTTTTTAAAGCACATTTATTTACAATCTCTGTAGAATTGTAGACCTATAAGTTAGCATGTATTTCTTCTTCATTGTATTTGGATATATATGTATGTATTTGTGTTGAATATCATTTTTGAATAAAGTAACAGATTCATGTTTTATTTCTTTCATTCCAATCAGCACTACATTTGATTTGATTTGATTGATCAACACTATTTCTTCTCATGTCCTTATCCTCCAGACTTTACTCTGCTGAAATTGGTACATAACATTTGAACATTGAACATTGATGGTACATTTGCAGACAACATACCGAGGCAGTATGTCACAGTCCTGTAGATATAGTGATGTGATCAGATAGCCCAGACTCTTATCTGAATAGTTTGCATGTTATTCAAGTCTCTGTAAGTTTCCAGTGGGTCTGTTACACCTCTTCTCTCTCTCCTTTGTATGTAATCACTTCACCTCAATCAAACTCATGACCTGTGTGTTACATAACGCGCCTTATGTCATCCTATTGTGGAAGAAAACCTGGTTAAAATGCCAGAGAACTGCACTTTTTAATAATACAACTTATAATACATTTATTGTGCGTTACTTATTAATTTGCCATTGTTAATAAGAGATCAAAAGCAAATTCCATACCGTTCATCCAAAAACCCTCCCAATCAACTCATCAATCGTTGGCTCAATACTCCCGCCAAGTCTGGAGTCGATCGGATCAATGGTTCCAAAATCCAAGGACAGACACACATACATACCTACAGAGATTCCTTGAATTTTAGTCAGATAAAAAAAGGAATGTCTACTTTTTGGCTTGTCATATCTTATTAATGTGGGGCCAGGCCTTTAATCAAACTCATACAAACAGATATTGTTTACCTGTTGAATGTATACAGCTGTAGATTTGGATTTTGGCCGACTTACAAAGAGTACATTTATTGAAGGAGACAGCAATATAGCGCTGTGGTACATAAAGATAACAACAGAGCAGGTTTCAAGCATTCATAATTGCGAGGCTAACAGAACGAGATTCACAATTGCTAGGTTGCCTGCATAATAGCTGGGATAAGAGCAGACGTGCCATTCTGAGTGCATTACCAACATCTAAGAACATACAATATGCTAAACAATGCTAAATACTTTTAATAATGCCAAGACGTGCAGAGACCCCCGCGGAGACGGCAAGTTATCACCAATCCACCTTGGATGTGTGCTGTTTCAACACACAGTCAGCAGCACGTCCACCATCAATGGAGCAATGGGGCAATCTGCTGAGCCTTGACCCCGTGAACTCTGCAAAGGTCAGGTGACTTGACCCCCAGGAGCAGGGATATTTAAACACACACAAGTCTCCGTGGGGCCAATTGTTCCCTCAAGTGTCGGGCATTCAACTCTCTCACCACCATCAGACCCCTCTCTCCCTCTCTCACTGTCTCTCTGTCTCATCCATTTGCTAGACTTGATATTTTACATTTTAGTTTTTTGTGTCTGTTTTTACCCGATTTCTCCCATTTCCCATTCAAACAATGACCACGGAGAAGAAGATCGAGATGGGTGAGGTGCAATCCTTGCTCACCGTCAGCGGCAGCGTTCTGCTTGCGTCGGAGCGGCGGGCCAACGTCTACGAGCGCGTCATCCAGCCGTGCCTGGCGGAGCTGCTGGGCACCGCGCTCTTCGTGTTCATCGGCTGCGTGTCGGTCGTCGAGGACACGCAGGCGACCGGGAGGCTGCAGCCGGCGCTCGTGCACGGGCTGGCCGTGGCCGTCCTGGTGACGTGCATGGCGGAGATCAGGTAAACCCTCTCGGGAACCCCGCCGACCTCCTCATGGCTGACAAGACAATGTATACTTGAGTAAATTAACCTTATTATATATGTACCTTTAGTGCCCTCAAAAAGGTACACGTAGTTACCTTGAGGTCCAATAATTATCCCTATAGGGGGCAGGGCTGGACTGGGCCAAAAATATGTATAATACACACAATATATGTATAATGCAATGTTGACGGTGAGCAAGATCTCTTCAAACAAGGCAACCTTTAACTGAATGAGAGGGGGAGAGATAGTGAGAGAAAAGTGAGAATGATAAATGATTGAGTTAAGTGATGAAATGGACATTGTGTTTAATCTAGAACAATAGACAGTCGAGAGACAGTTAAATGTCTTGTATACTTACATCATGTATGATGCTGCAAAGGCCTCTGAACACCCTTAACCAGAATGGCCGAACAAGAGAGAGGGAGAGAGAGGGAGAGAGAGAGAGAGAGAGAAATATGACCGATTAGATACATTTGAGATTCGGATTATCTCTTCCAGAACAACAACAATTGTGAGGGCATCTTGAGAGGGGGGAGCGCTGTCGTCATCTGTTTAGCCCGCTTCTGGCCCGCCTATATCAGATACACCGATGTGATTGGTTTACGTTGGATCAACAGGAATTGGTAGTGAGCATGTTACTGATCACCAGAGTGACTCGCTGAGCAAATTCAAATTGTGCTCTCGCGAGAACTCTGGATTTCCAGGGTAGAGTTTTTCTGCATTAGCGCGTCAATCTTTACTTCTGTCAGTATGGTTAAAGGGGCCCTATGACACCACCAGTTCTGAGTGTGATTAGCCATTACAGGCCATTTCAAAATTGTCATGTGACAAAAATTTTGAAGTGGGAGTGGCTATCCAGATGTATGATGGCGAGATCAGTTTAACAGTTGGTACGGTCCACTAGACAGCTCGTAGTTGACGTACATCTAGGTGGACACTCCCACTTGTGATGTCACTTCGTCGCGATGGAACATTTCAGCCACGTGACAATTTTGAAACAGCTAATCACGCTCACGCCTGGTGGTATAAGGGGGCCCCTTTAACACATTTCTACGTCCGTTTTGTCGTCATAACTTGAACTCACGATGACGTCTTCGCTCCGACGGCTCGCAGGCGATGACGTCGACGGAGAACTACTCCAAGGCCCAGGGCGCCGCCTTCGCCGTTCTGCAGTCCGAGGAGCAGCTAGCGGGCGCTCTGTTCGGGGAGATGGCCATGACCTGCCTCGTCGCCTTGGTGGTGCTGCTCGGCGCGGTGAACGCCAAGAGCCGGAGCCCCATGGCGCCGTTCATGGTGGGCTGCACTGTCGCCATTAACATTCTGGCCGGGTGAGGTTACTTTTTACTGTGTTTCTGTACTGTATACTTTTTCATGTATGCCGTTTGAAGTGCGTGGTATGGTGCAGTGACGAATAGCACGCGGCCCTAATCGTTGCGCAACTGTTTACATGTGTTAATTTACAATACTTTAATCATTTATTACTGGGCAACACTTGTGAATGACAATGATTGATTGAATGAGTGAATGATTGCTCTATTCTAAACGTACATTTTACATTTACATTGAGGGCATTTGGCAGACGCTTTTATCCAAAGCGACTTACAAAGAGTACATTTGTTGAAGGAGGCAGCAATATATCACTGTGGTGCATAAAGATAAGAATAGAGCTGTTTTCGAGCATTCATAGTTACGAGGCTAATAGAACGAGTTTCATAATTGCTAGGTTGCCTGCATAATAGCTGGGATAAGAGCAGAAGTGCGATTCTGAGCACATTACCAACATCTAAGAACATACAATATGCTAAAACAATGCTAAGTACTATTAATAATGCCAAGACGTACAATTGACGGGTATCTCCCCTCTCTCTCTCCCCTCTCTCCCCCTTTCTCTCTCCCCCCCGCCCTCTCCCTCTCTCTCTCCCTCTCCATCCTCTCCACCCTTTCACCTCCTCCTCCCCCTCGTGTCGACTCAACACGCGCACACTTCTCCGCCCGCACGGACCGGCCCTCGTCTTTACCCCCACGCCAGCACTCCCTACGCTCCCTGCCTCGCCCAGGGAGTCCTAACAACTAACAGATATTCAGACAGACACAACTCCTTTCTCGCTCCATATGTTCTGAAATTGACTTTTAGTTTGTGTTCTGTTTAGCGGCGGCGTGTCCGGTACCTGTCTGAACCCGGCCAGGGCCTTCGGTCCGGCTCTGGTGAGCTCCTACTGGTCCTACACTGGGTGTACTGGTGGGCCCGCTCGGAGGGGCCCTGGTGCGGTCGCTTTGGTCGGTAGGTTACAGACACACAGCGCAAAACATGAGCTAACAGCACCTTCCTGAATTATCACACGTGTATAACACACACATTGTACTAAACTAAACTGGTACAAACTGCATACTAGAAAATACTCAGTGTTGATGATAAATATATATATATACAGTATATATATTATCTTTTTACATGTTTTTATGTAGCCAAGGTATCCAATATAGCCAAACTAGGTATGGAACACAATATGAGGTGCATTCATGTTTTCTTATTGACTTACAGTAGAGAGACTCTGTTGGTTAATGCTTGCTTTTATTGTCTTTTGGTTTCCAGGCTTCTGCTGGGAGGACAGAGAGATGCGTCTTATTATGAAATGATGTCATTCATGAAACGTGGATTCATCGTCAAACGAACAAGCCACTGTATGGCTGATCAAGTTTTTTGTCCGTTTTTCTACTCAAATATAGCTATCACCCCATTTTTTAAAACTCTTTGTATATTCTCCCTTTTATTACCATACACATGTTATGTGTGTATATATACAGTACGTGTAACACAAAAATAAAAATGATCTCATATTATGTCCATGTTTCATTTTCTTATATATATACAGAGAGATCATTGATCTTAGCTGTATAAACTCATAAAGTCATCACTAATTTCACTATAGGTGTTAACACAGCCAACGATTGAAGGTCAAATTCTTTTACCGTGCCAATGAGGGAAATAATTTGATTGCAAATACTTCAATAAACCAGATGTTAGCTCTGACAAGGTCTGTCCGTAACACAAGACGTATGGCCTATTGAAATAACAGAGCCAGTCGACCAGGTGTTCCACATTGTGATTTCTGTTCCTCAAAAGAATTACAGACAAACCATGAGACTCGGGCAAATAAAAAGGCGACGCACGAGGAAAGAAAAAGTAAAAAATTAAAATCACTCTTAAGTCTTCTAATCAAATCACCACACACTGCCCCCACAATCACATATGGTGATTCCTTTCAAACCCCATAGAGTGCCTTCCCTCTTCTCTCCCACCATGCCTGCTGCCCCTGCTGCTAGCCCAGTCTGGAGTCCAGAGAATGCCCGGGCAGTCCCAGAGGACATCATGCTGTTTGTATATTGTACGCCCCGGACCTTCACACAGCAGTGGCCTCCACGCACCGGTGGTGCACTGGGGTAATTGGTTTACCCCAGTGCCTGGGACGGCACGCTAGCTAGCTAGCAGGAGTCCGCCTCGGTGTCAGCCCCTCCCTGAGACCGAGGTGGACTCCCGCTAGCTAGGGCTCCGTCCGAGGGTCTCCCCTGAGAACCACACTGGGGTTCCCAGACGAGAGAATAGCTTGGATGCTTTGAAGAGCTTGCCAGGGGATCCGTAGTATAGAATAATATAGAATAATACAGAATAATAATAAGACCACAGGATGAGATGTTACTTAGTGTGGAATGCACAGCAGTGAGTTCATCTGCTCATCATTTGTGATGGCATCCCTTTCTGGAGAGAGAAAACAAACAAAAATAAGTAAAGAAATATAATAAGAATACAAGTTAATACACAAGACTAGTATAAATATACAACTCTAAAACCTGAAACGAGATATTTACTTTCATATTGTATATATCATATTGTAAAGAAATATATTCTTATAGTACACATAAATATGATCTTATAATTGTTTTATTATATAGTTTGTTTAGAATTGTACAGAAAATGCACTTTCTGTACAATTCAAAGAGAGAGAGAGAGAGAGAGAGAGAGAGAGAGAGAGAGAGAGAGAGAGAGAGAGAGAGAGAGAGAGAGAGAGAGAGAGAGAGAGAGAGAGAGAGAGAGAGAGACAAGGGGCCACATGGGGCTATGGTATCCCGGGCCCCCTGGATACCATGATGGTTTGGGGATGACAGCAGCTGTGACAATGGTCATTATGTCTGCTTGAGGCCTTGTCACCGCGGGGCCTATTGTCGGGGGCCCCATTCACCGCCGAGTCATTTACACTTTCATTGGCCGCCATTTAGCTCCAATAAAAAGTTCAACACGCCAATTTGTGAGTTGCTGCTCAGCCAAGGAGAAGAGGCCGTTTCTTTAAACATCGATTAATTGTTGCTTTTTTCTGGGGAGGGGGTTAAGGGGAGGGGGGGTTAAGGGGAGGGGCCCGGGATTTCTTCTGTTTGGGGGGGGGGGGGGCAACATCTGTCCATTCATCCATTCAACTGCCATTTTGCTTGTGTTTCTGAGCCGTTGTGTGGCTCAGAAACAGGAGAAAAGCGGCTGGTTCACTTTACTCACCGCTATGGTGTCCGATGGTCGGAGGCGGAGGTGGATCACACGGTGGTATTGATATGGTATTGATATTGTTATTGCAGGGGGTCTGATTGGAAGAGCTATGGGACGGGATACAGACGGGGATGTCTGTAGTTTTTGCCTCTGGTCCGGAAGCCCCTTGTTCTCACAAAGCAGGGATTATATAATATTAAGTAAAGGTGTGCATGTGTGTGTGCGTGTGTGTGTGTGTGTGCGTGTGTGTGTGTGTGTGTGTGTGTGTGTGTGTGTTACAGCGGATTCCAATGTCCAACTTTAGTAGGCCAATTCACTGCTTGAGCAGGGTTGACAACAAGCAATCCAAACGATAAGCAAGATAAGCTGATACAAATGAATCAATGGGATTTTATCAACAAGATATAAAAAGATATTAACTAGGATATTATTGACTTTCAAAACAACATAAATGCAATCAATAGGTCAGTGGTATAGCATACTTTCTATAATTTGAGTCATCTTTTTCCTGAATTAAATAAACAATATTCATGCCATATAGCAGAGCTGATTCCCCTTTTTCGAGATTTTAACCATAACCATAGCTCATAGTTCATTATGGCTTCAACAGTGTGTGTGTGTGTGTGTGTGTGTGTGCGTGTGTGTGTGCGTGCGTGCGTGTGTGTGTGTGTTGGTGGTGGGGGGGGTGGGGGGGCAGCCACACAGGGCATTCAGATCCTGGGGGATTGAAGGGGGGGGGGGCTCTAGGCTCATGAAAGTCAGATTTTTTATCCACTGTTCATGAGCTCGCCTGCAATTCTAAACACTCAATTACACACAGATAAATGGACCGGCTGGATGTCATGTTTTAAATGTTTCATTTCAATGAATTAAAAACAGCATCGGAAGCCTTCAATGGTCTTTACTGGTCATTTCTGCGTTGGTCCTGGAGGGAGAGGCAAATTGTATCATCATGCAGCTATAAACCAATCCAATGTCTGTGTATTACAAACGATGACAACAATTGTAATAATGTAAACATTATTCATCCCCTGTAGCAGCACTTAGATCAAATATTATACACACAACGTAAATCCAAACAAACATAAATATACAAAATTAGAATCAGTGCTGAAAGATTCTCCAGTAAAAAAAAGAAGCTAGAAACCCAAGTTAAAACATTGGCATGCTTAAACCACAACCTTTCAGAGTTCCGAGACTGGCAGGCAGCCAGCAGAGTTAGTCTTTCGAGGACAAACCACAGATTCAAGTTTACTCATTCAGCAAGACGCTTTTATCCAGAGACTAAAACGCAGCCACGCCCCCTTTCTCAGAGGTATAAAAAGGAAAATGTCTTCCTGTATCCTATGCTGTGAATGGAGGACGTGTATACACACACACACACACACACACACACACACACACACACACACACTCTATAATGAAAGTGTTTTGTGAGCCAGTTCCCTGCTGGGGGCCGAACCTCGTCCCCAGCGCAGGAGGCCCCTGTCCGCCCAGCTGGGGCCCCGTGTCGTGTCCTTGTAATACGTCCTCCTTGCGGTGGCCTCCGACGGCTTCATCTCCCTGCCAGCGAGGACAACACTGTGGCAACCCCTGACACCACAATGTGACCGTTGCCGTGGAAACCCCCCCCCCCCCACACACACACACACACACCCTTAATGCAAAGGAAGAACCGTTATAGGGTTGTTTAAAAAAAAAAAAAAATCCACCCCACAAATTCCCGCTTCCTAGGATCTAGTATATATTTCCCTTTCAAAGCCTTAACCAGTAAATACTAAATGGTAAATGCAATTTAATCCAAAGCGCTTTACAGTAGGCTCAAGGTAACAACCAACACGTTGGGAGCAGGTAGGGTTAGGTGGTGTCTTGCTCAGGGACACCTCGACACTAGGCGGAGCCCGGGGATCGAACCAGCAATCTTTGTGTTGCCAGACAACCGCTCTTACCTCCTGAGCTACTGCCCTTACTATTTTTTTACGACATAATCATAGACTAAACCTCCCGGACGCAGACCAACACCGAAGCGGCGAAAATCAGTCCAACGGGAAGTCACAGAAGTGTCTCCCGTGCCCTCCCCAGGCGCGCGGGTACCGGGAACATGGAAGTCTCGGTACCGCGGCGCGCAGCCCAGCCAGGCCTCCCCAAAGGGTTCGGACCCAGTGAACAGGAACTCTCCGGCGCCGCTTTTCACGCGGCACTGTAGCGGCACGCGGACGCGCCCGCACCAGGTGGTGCCACCGGGTGCTGATGCGGCGGCGGCGGCGGCGGCAGTGACCACTTCCTGCACAAACACGCCGCTGCGCTGCCGGTAGACTCTCCTTGCCGACACCTCCACCAATGACGTCTGCCGCGCTGGGTCATGTGACACGCTTTTGATAACGCCGCGAATCACTGGAAAGAACCACAGGACAGGAGTATAAACAACAACTTCTTCAACTTCTCAAAGAATAAGTAATCCATGTTATGATCACCGTCCTGTTCTGAGCCTTCCCCTCAATGTTATTTTCTGCAGGTTATTTTGATGAGGGTGTGCATATATACCCCCCCAACCTCCCACTGCCATCCCTGACTTGAAGACAGCTAGCACATTTGCATTAGTGCCCATATCGTATGACTATGTTATGGATCATGAATAGAATGAATATATACCCACCAAAGTCACTGTTGCAGATGGCCATGAGGAGCTCTGTGTCATTACAAGGCTGGCACGAGTCTATTGGAAGCAGCAAGCGAGTCAAGATTAAGAAAAACAAGCAACTAACAAAGGATTTGGTCCAACATGATCAAAGCTTATAGAGGGCAGACAGAGACAGTCAAAAAGACAGACAATTAGAGAAGCCAGCTCGTAACCTCTTTGATTTGGCACTCTGACGGTTTCCCGCAAGGCCTACATCTGTGTGTGTTTTACTCATCTCTGCTCCTTCGCGATAATTTGTAGAAATGTGGAAAGTAACCAAGGAAGGGTCAGACACGGAGGAATGCTTGGCACGCACTGCACGGTTTACCCCATTCACCGCTCCGCGAAACATAGCAGCAACTAGCAACTAAAGAATTGATTAGACCTGACCCAAAATGGCCCGATCCTTTTGTCCCTGGCCTGAACCGGGAGAGACCGGGTGTCAGAGTGGAGAATGTGACGGGTCAATTAGTCATATTCTACTCTGCCACTCTGTCAATGCCGGGGGGGGACGACAAGACAGACAGACAAACACAGTGAGAGAGGGCATCTGGCTGGAACCACTGGGCGGCCGGAGACATGCAAGCCTGCTCCGATGCTCACACAATGCATGCACAATGATGGGGAATTTGGAGAATCTGTTCAATATTTGCCATTGAGGGCCCCCTGTTGTTTGGCAGTGGGCTGCCTTTGGTGTTTGAAGTGTGGGTGCTCTGATCCCTGATCACCCGACTCAAATAGTCTGTGTGAAGTCATGGTGATGACTTTAATAAGGAGGTCGGGCATCGTCTGCTAGTTTAACCAGGATTTAATTAGACGTTTTGGTCACGGTATAGCCCATCATGTGACCCAATCAACCACATAATCAATTAAAATCAATGTTTCATCCCCTGTTAAGATGATTGAGAATCATCATCTTGATGATGGACTTATGTGAAGAATGTAGGCCTATTCTTTAACCAAAATAGGGCTATTTTACAAATTACAAACCTCTGTACGATTGACACAAAAAAAACGTACAAAAATGATTGACTTAATGCTTTACTTACTCTGATTCTGATTCAGGATCGGAGAAGTGTCCTTGTTCCAGAACAATTGGTATCTGAAGCCCTCCGTGCGTTGCCTGAGGTTCCTCTGCGGGTGGACCTGGATGTATATGGCGGGCTTCTGCGAGCCGTCGGCCCGGTAGCAGAACACCTGCTCCGGGCGTCCCGCACCCGCGTCCGTGACCAGCAGCTCCAGGACGCCGGCGCGCTCGACGTAGTAGTAGACGCTGGCGTGGCGGACGCCTCCGAAGGGCTTGATGCAGACGGTGGTGTGGTTGGCGTACGAGAGGTTGGGCTCCAGGACCACCCGCAGCGCCTGGCCCGGGCGGAGCCACTCCACGGAGCCCTCGGTGCAGCGCAACCGGACCTGAAGCACGGTCCTGGGGTCGTCGTCTCGGGGCAGATCGCTGCAAGGAAATTAGATCTCCGGTTTATTTTGGATTTGAATGAACAAATGAATGAATCATGTTTTAATTAAAAATAACAGCTTCATCCTTTCATTGATATGCGGCCTACATTCATGCACATTCTATTTTGTTCAGATGTGTTTTCCATTAGGAAGCAATTGTAATATTTATATCATATAATAGTTATATAAGTAGGCCTATAGGCTGATCCTTACCTCCCAGACCAATCGCACAAATCCGCGGCACATTGCCACAACCGGAGAGTCAGTAGAACCAGTAAAATATAGACGAGGTCGAACTCCCTGGACGACATCTCAACCCACAGGACGAAACTACAAACTTGAAGACTTGAAGAAATGTTAAATACATCACTTGTGGAAATGCCAAGCAGCCACAGATTGAATAGTGGTAGTCGTTGGACGCGGCTTCAGAGCCCACCATAGACTGTAGAGCCCACCCTCTCTCTCTCTCTCTCTCTCTCTCTCTCTCTCTCTCTCTCTCTCTCTCTCTCTCTCTCTCTCTCTCTCTCTCTCTCTCTTGTGTTATTTGAAAAGCCCCCCACTACCCTACGAGCAGGGGCGTACGTTTGATTTGGAAAGTGGTGGGGCCATAAATCACAGGGTAAAGGGGGTTCTTCCAGAGAGAAACTTATATATACTGGCAGTATACAGTATATATAAGGTTATGGTAGCCAGGCTAGATAACAACTAACTGTAAATGGATCTCTTTTTTTTGTTTGACCATTATGTAGCCTACAGACGTTAGAACATTTTATAAAAACCGCAAATAGTTAGATTGTGACTGTAACTGATTAAACATTAGGCTTATAATTGATTTGTCAGCAATAGACTAGTTCTATAATATGCTATAGGCCTACGGTTCAAGTTTCAAGTATTGTATTGTCACTTCACAATTTACACGTGAGTATAAGCAGTGAGTGAAAAACGTTTTGTGCAAAACGCCCGACAGCCGACAGTAATTATAAGGAATACAAAATAGAGTAAAACTACAAAATAGAAATAGAACTGTACAAAATATAAATATAAATAGAATTCTATGTAAAATAAGTAAATGAGATCTAAAATTAAATGGGATATACAGTAAAAATATCCAGGTGAGCAATACACATATAAATCAATGTACTAAAATATACATTGTTATATGCTGACATTCACAGAATGTCACAGAATACCTTCCCAGACAGTCGACACAACACTAGCACCAGCAGTTGGCACCAGGACTAGCACTAACACCAGCACCAGCACTAGCAGTAACACTAGCACCAGGACCAGCACTAGCAGTAACACCAGCACAGCACTAGCACCAACACTTAGCACTGCTACCAGCGCTAGCTCCAGCAGTAACAACTTATCACCAGGACTAGCACTAGCAGTAACACTTAGCACTAGCATTTAGACATTGATGCCGAACTTGTTCAGCAGCCTGATGGCCTGACTGTGGAAGCTGTCTCTGAGTCTGCTCGTGTGGCATTTGATACTGCGGTATCGCCTGCCTGACGGTAGAAGTGTGTACATTTGATTTGGGTCCATCTCAAAATGTTCCCTAAAGCCCTACATTTGGGTTAATAAATGTTAATAAATTCTCTTAACAACATATTGCAAAAAAAAAAGTCGGCAAGTCAACTGATGTTTGTTTAAGTAGGCATATTGTCAAACTAAACTGGTATTAACAGCATAATCCATTTATTGTTTGGTTTGTGGCGACCTCTTGTGGTGTTGTCGTGAACAACATGAACGGCGGGGAAAACAGTTCAGGTTGCAAAGGAATGTACAGCTG
Source organism: Coryphaenoides rupestris (assembly GCA_002895965.2). Classification (NCBI taxonomy): domain Eukaryota; kingdom Metazoa; phylum Chordata; class Actinopteri; order Gadiformes; family Macrouridae; genus Coryphaenoides; species Coryphaenoides rupestris. The sequence continues at coordinate 199,407 of PIJE02000784.1, read as the reverse complement.
TCCACCTATACTGTAGGCTTATTGGATGCTTTGAGATCTAATGTCTAATGTCTGTCTGCAGTATAACGCCTATAATCTCCTACACGTGGCGAAGCCATACAGACAGGTTCCTCGGGTGAAGAATACATCTTCTCCTTCAGTGGCCCTCAACATAAATCCCTTATCTACTGGAGCTTATGCAGTGTAGGCCTACATTTAAGCATATCCTTGTCAGGGCTACAGCAATATTTACATCTCCCGTATACTTGGCTGGGCCCATCAAAAAAAGGTTTCATTGTTATCTCAAAATATCAAAAGGCCAGTTTATAGCGCAGGCATCCATCCATCCTTAGTTTGTCTATAGGTTGTCTTTGTTTGACTTAACACACCTACTTCAAGAGGCCGACCAGCCGTATAATGTCTAAATAACCAAACTTTGTAAAGCGGCAATAGCTGGGGTTCAGGTCTGGTTAACCTCAGCGTGATCTATTTGGTGCTAACGAATAAACTATGTAGAAACATCTACGACTGCGGGGAGATATGGATCACATAAATGAGAAAGACTTGATGAGATTACGTCTATTTCTTCGCAGGCGGGATAGAGACAAAAAAAACCTCTAGTCATGTTTATTGACATGGTCCTTTAACAGGAGTTTGATTGGTCCAAACTTGAGTTCAAATGTATGGTCCAGGGCGCGACAATGTGATTTAATTATTATTTTTTAAATAGGCTATATGTGTTTTATGGAATCACAGTCAAAGTTAGAAGTCAGACGGAATGTCTTATTTCACCTGATTATAAATGTATATTCACTGAGACATATTTGGTCACAGGGTATTTTTTGCGAGAAAAAAATATATCTCGTAGTTTTTGGTGTTGGACGAATAAATGGATGGACCAACAGCCATAAAACCAATGTAGCACTTTACTTATTTAGGCACGAATATATAAATACATTTAATTCTAGGTCTGCCTATAACATGACCCCAGAAATATAAATTATTTAATTAGGCCTATATTATGTCTACATTCGAGTCCAATTATGATACGCTTTAATAATACGTCTCTTTATTTTAGAAAACCACAGTTAACGAATATTTATGGCAATATATTCTCGATACATGTCCCTTGGGTTCATTTGGCACACCAGACGGCACAATTAAGATCTGTCAAATGAATTCGCCGTCACATCAATTAAATAAAATTCAAATAGTCCATCGGATCGATTATGAAAAATATAAGCCTATTTATTTTCTGCATAATCATGCGAGATAGGCCTATGCGGCTATATCGCGCGTTTTCATTTAGAAAATATATAAAATATAGCCTCTATAAAAACGTACATTTTCTGAAATGAAAAACAGTGCACACACTACATTCAAATGAATACAAATCGTCCTTTTATTAGGTCAACATGGTAAGCTATTAAATATTATAGGCTATACAAGTTAGGTATAGAAAAATATATTGATGGGAGTAGACTTGTTAGTAGTTATCTGCTCAAATCATTGTTTATTATAGCCTACTAGGCCTATAGGCTACTACACGTGGACCCAATTCACAAAAAACAGTTCATCTTCTAGTTTTGAAAAAGCCTTTTTCGGTAGCGCTCTCTTTAATGGTGACTGTCAGTAGGTTGGTGGTGACGTCTGTCACGATCACGTTGTCGAACTTGGTAATCCACGGACACCACAGCTCGCCCTCACAAGACCCCGGCAGGTCAACGGGAACGACACTTCTCTCCCTTGCCAATGAAAACTCTGTAGACCGGTGGTTATGCGTTTTAACCACGTGCTTCAATTTGGACCTAGGAACAGGCGTCCGACTCGAGTTACTCGCGTCGCAATGACTCCCCAGTTTGGCCTTGTGCAGATTTCCAAGCTCTGGGATTATTAAGCCTCTGTTTAGGCCTACGGCTTGTTTTTGTGTTTGGCTGTCATGCGTGGATCTCGGTGTAATAGTCGTTTTTTCTTTAAACTTCCTCGTCAACTGTACGAGACTGTTGTCTGGTGGCTCTCGGTTGGTGCGATGATGGAGCTGATCTCTCGGCGGGACAGGCAGCCCGTGGAACATCTGCTCCTCCAACCTGCTCCGTTTGGCAGGGGAGTCTGCAGCACGGACGTCGAGGTCTTCATCTTCATCGCTCGGCACTTTCTTCTTGGGTTTACGACCTCGCTTTTTGGGGACACGGGGCAACTCTGGGCCTCCTGAAAGGAAGGGAAGCAGTGGAGAGTGGAGGTGCCTGGACTTTCTCTCTGGGTCGTGGTGCAGTGCGTGGTGTAGGCCCACACTCTCCCCTCTATTGACGGTGCTCGGTGGGAATATTGTGGGGACGACAGCCCGCAGACCCTCGCGAGATCTCGGCGTTACGACCGGCTCCGGGACAGGATAGGAAACCTGCATCCCCCTGTACGACTCCCTCTTGAATTCATACGCCTTCATTTTGGCTTTGGCCTGGAGACAAAAAGGAAAACCTCCTAATGCAACCATAGGTCCTCGTGCAACTGTCATACCGGCTTAATTGTTTGAAGACTAAAAAATTGTATTCACAATAAAACAACAACAAAAAAAAAAACAAAGTCACATGCGACTGGGGTGCGTGACTAACTACACGTTTCTACCCTATAAACTCTTAATTACACTTCAGAATATGCCAATCAGAACGTTTTTCTAATTATAGAGATCACAATTTTGGTACGGCAATAGGTGGACATATATGCTTTGAGTCAAACGGTTTAAACGAGTTTGCTTCGCATTGTAAAAGTAAAACGCTTCAAAGAGACCAAATAAAAAAAAATGATGATGCAAATTATGACCCTCGTGATCACATAGTAATTTTGGTATAGGGTACAAAGATCGGCGTTAGTAGTCCTAGATCTATAACCGGCAGTCTTGGGCAATTATGAAATATGCTCATGTCATGTCATTGACACTCACTCACCTTTAATAAAAATGTCTCGGGCTTGGGGCCTCTCTTTTTTGGCCCAAATAGCTCCCTTTCCCGTTCCCTAATGAAGAGATTTGTAAGTATAAAATCATGTTAATAAATGCGAATTCTCCCGAGAGGCCTGTAGGAGCCTGCCGCTGTCAGAGCTCACCTCTCGTCGAAGGCTGCCAGGAGGCGTGCGTCCAGGATGTTTTCCTCGGGCTCCCAAGTGCTGTACCTGTTCAAAAACAATACCCGCAAATGAGCATCGCGACCACACACACACACACACACACACCCGACACGCGGAGACGACGTGCCGAGCTCACGGACACGAAAAAAGCACGGCGAACACCGACGCGCACGTAAACTTAGCCGCGATTGCTACGGCTAGTGTGCGTTTGGTTATGAGGCTCTGTCTCAACGGGGGCTAATGTGCTAGCATCCACCATCCACGGCGTCGCACACAACAAGACAACACACGTGTCCACGGCCTATAGTTACCGCAGCTGACACGCGGGTTGACAGCGACATACGTAAAACATCAATAATAACAACAACAAGCGACACGGTCTTTTTCGGACGGCGCGGTTGTTGTTGGCTCGACCGGGCTGTATAGCATGTAGTGTACTCACTTTTGAGACCAACCCTTCCATTTCACCAGATATTCCCAGCGACCCTGCGAAATGATCATGGGGTGGGGGGGGGGGGGGGGGATCAGTGGTTATTCACATCAAAATACGTCCGCGATTCACTGACATTGCCGCTGCACAAACAAACGAAATGCTTGCGCAACGAAGAGGAAATGCGAGCTCGCGTGGACGAAGCGCATGCAGTAGCGAATAGCGTTTTACCCGCCGGATCCGCCGCTTCGTGATGGACTCGGCCGCGAACACGCTCTCGCCCACGGCAGACAGCTCCATTTGTTTCGAACCGTGCGAACGCTTGTTTATTTAATCCAGCAAGATTCTCTCTCTCTCTCTCTCTCTCTGGTGTCCCCTCGTCGATGTTTAATTCCGCACATCCCATAATACGCAATCTGTGTGAGACGACGTCATCACGTCTTTTTCTGTTGCCAGGCACCGCAACAGACCGTAGGAGAGCGAGCTGAGCGTGTGCGTGTTTGTGTGTGTGTGTGAGTGTGAGAGAGAGAGCGTGCATTGGCTCAGCTGTTGCTACGTGCTCTCGAGTCGCTGCACTGAGGGGGAGGAGTCCCAGCTTGGCGCTGGCGCGTGTACAGGAATGTCTCTGGCGCAGAGAAATAACCGAAAAGTAGCCTACAGTCGCTCTAAATCAAACCTCGCGTTAAAAAAATAAAGAAATAAATGAAATAAATAAAGAGAAAGCGTAGTCTTCTATTGAATTTGACTGTTAAAATATTTTTTTGCTCCATACGGGCTATACATGGTTGTTGATAATAAGTTGCTCGCACAATAAATGCTACATTTGCTAATTGATTTAAATTGAAGCAGCAGCTATATGTGTATGTGCATAAATGCTTGTATTTTTTTAACTAGACATTATGACATCTGCCATAAACTCACATCACTATTTCGGGATTTCAGTTGTTACAATTTTAGAAAGATTAGAAAGTGTATTTCTTAAAATGGACAATATCTCATGCAGTTGAATGTTGGCTACACGTTAAAATTATACTAGGCTAAGCATAGTCGTAGACCTGTATAATAATTTTATAAATGTAGTCTTTATATGGACAGCCTTGGTAAAAAAAACCCATTAAAATCATAGAATCCATGCTAGAATCCATTATCACAAGTAGAAACTGTGTTGTGTTACAGGTATGCTCTTCATGTTATCAAACAATTGTATTCATGTTTCGGAACATGAATGAGGAAGTTATAACGTGTTGAGTGGATCTATTCATCAGAACCAACAACCAACAATTGTTTGTTTATTCTCCCTAAGAATACACGTTTCCCTTCATAATGAATAAGACATTAATTTGTATTATTCAACATTTAAATATATTTGGGTTTCAACGGCTGAACATATGGATAAAATAATTTATTTTAAATTATTTCCAAATTAATTTATTCTTTTTGGGTTTCTGAAAATAGTCTTTTATAATAGGCCATTTAACGTAAAATAATATTTTATAATGATGAAATAGTTGTATTATTATTTATTAATTTAATTATGTATTGTTTGTATTATTAATAGGCCTAGTTGTAGGCTTAGTAGGCTAGTTATCATTATTACAATTATTAATATTTAAGTCACAAATGATATAGCTACATCTCTTTATTTTAAAGATATGTTTAGCTCAGAAACTTTGGTTATTTTTTTGTAGTGTTGTCGGCCTAGTTATTGATAATTCCTAATTATTCGGCCTATTATTATTATTATTATTATTAGTAGTAGTAGTAGTAGTAAAGTAGTGGTAGTAGTAGGCTTGTTTTGTTTATATACAGTATGTAAAAATGTTGTTGCTTTCCACTATACCGTATCATTCCATAATTGTCTTCATTAGGCCTAGGCCGATATTGTGCCGCTGATGCCTGTTCAACTGGCTATATTGATCATTGGTAGGCTACTCTGTACGGTTTTGTAGTATGCTATTCAATAAATAATAACAATAATAATAATAATAATGATAATAATAATAACAGACATTTGAATGTAAAAACATAATAGTAATACCTAATAATAATACATCAAGAAATTAGAATAAAGAATCATAATAAATAAATAAATACAATTAATAATAGGCCTAATAATAATACACAATTCAAGAATAAACTATATAAATATAAAAAAGAAAATGATAAAAGGTTCGGCACCAAGTCTATAGCCTACATTGGCCTAAATTAATAAGTAGCCTACTTTTACGTTTAATTATAAAATTACCAGATGATAGGCCTGTGTAAGAACGGAAATTAATTATTCTATCTGCCCACCGCAACGCAAGGAGCAATGCTTTCTATCTGAGTCATTCTTCTTATTTGAGAGTGCAACAGACAATGATATAGGCCTACCGGAGAATATTGCATTGGTCTCCATTGCCAAATGACGACATGTCTAATACTATATTGGTCGACTTTGCCAAATAGCGACATGTCTGAAATTGTACGCATAAATAAGCAGACAATAGCGGGCATGCCACGAACAAAAGATGCACTGTGGTCTCCGCCGAAATATCAACCTCCATTTTGATACAGTCGCAGCTCGAGACCGACATTTCCTGTCGGTGCTGCTGTAGGCGACGTGGTTTGGTGTAGAAGATCGACGTGTAAGTCACACGTGTGATCACAAAAGCCTCTCTTTCGCCGTATTTGCGTATTTGCGTTAATCGGCAATAAAAATAAGGTACGTTAAGCCCGCGAGCAGCGTCGCGGCGGCGCCAGGCAGAGCAGGGCGAGCTGTTATTGGCTCGCGTGTCTCTGGGCAACTGCAGGCAGCTCCGCGCGCTCCGACGTGGCGCGGCGGCGGCGGCTCGCGGACTATAACACGTGTAGTGTAGGCCTACTGCCTACCTATTGCTTGTGCGAGCACCGAACAGCCATTTATACGCATATAACTCGCTACGAAATCGTTCTGTCCCACAGGAATTTAAATTGCATTAATACAAATATTAATCCATGCCGATCTTGCTTTATGGATTTACCAATAAGGTTGTGATATAATTTAAATATCACAATATCACATTGATTAGCAGGCCTGTGGGGATACATCCTCAACCCAATTATGATATGATGATATTATATCAGCCGGTCCAAAGGGGCATGCCTTTGAGGAGACTTTAACAATGTAGGCCTGTCCAATTTTAACAATTTTCGCAATTGTTCTGTTGAGCCGAATTCTCACCTGAAGGCATGTGTAAGACTACATGCATGTCTGTAAACTCCTTTGCTCCATATTCTCCTGATTAAGCTACCGGCTTTTGGCATTCAACTCCAATCTCTTCTGCTTATTCTCCTCTTGCGTGAAACAAAAAAAGGGAACTATTGGTGTTTCTATGTGTCTATTTATAGGCATTACGAGGCATTTCGAGCAATCGTTTCTAGAGCCAGTGACATTAAGGGTCGATCGAAGTTCCACCCTATAACGGCATTGTATTATTCCTGTTCTGTTCTATTCTGTTCTAATTCATCTATAGGCCTGTATTATGTCATGTTCTATTATAATATTTTATTATGTTACGGCTATATTTTAAGGAGTAGATCATTTAAAACCTGTCCTTTGGGAATTGTGCTGCAGCCTAAGTGAAACTATTGGCTTTCAAAAATGTGCTCTTGTTTTAGTTCAAAAGTGAGCTGCGTGTCGGCTACGTGGGTGTAAAAGGCTGTGAAGATTATTTAGATTAGTCTTGTATTTAGTGTCGATTATAAAGTCTGAAGGGCGATATAGCGCTTCCTGCCTCTCTGTCTATTTTATACCTATCATTTAATCTTTGAGAGAAAATGTTTCGATGTTAGATTAAACGTTAGATTATTTAGTGTCGTCCTCGTGGGCACAGATAGAGGTATTGTACAATGCTGCCCATGCAGCGCTCGTTCCACTGCATTCTTTTTTCGCGCCCATTTCCTCAAGATAACTTCGCAGTCGCCGATGCAGCGGTGAGAAAATGGCTGTCATATATTCACTGTAGCCTACTGGACACGGGACCGAAACAGCCGTACGTTTGTATTATAGATTCAACTTTTAAAAGTAGCTCTACGAGTTCTAAACGTGTTGGAAAACCCCCGTTTAGAGCGACCCGATCCTTCAGGCGAGGCTATACGAAAGAGGAAGATATGAGTCGATCTACAAGGTGGATGTCTTGCTAATGCTAAGACACCTCCAGAGCCAGATGATGGAACTAGCCCATCCATCTGTAATAATAAGAAATAATTTAACTTCATAAAAAGTAGGACGACAGGTTATTTCTTTCTTACTCGTCGCACTTATAGCCTACAGTCATTCATTTTCACAGTCATTAACTTACACACACACACACACACACACACACACACACACACACACACAGGTAGCCTAAATCAAACATTCACGTTTAATTATCAACCAGGAGGACCACGTTTTGACCTCGTTTGAGATCAATTATCGGATGAAAGGTATTCAGTGACGTTTATCTTTCAGTCAGTGCTTTTGCCATCGTTAAGTAGGCCCCAGCGTGACCAAACTACGTTTTAATTAAGCCTACAGGTTAAGATAGGCTGTATCTACACGTTGGTTTAGGATTATATAGTAGGTCTATAGGCTACTATAAGCCCAAACTGCATTCGGATGTGTAAAGTGTTGAGTTATGTATAGGCCTATGCCACTAAGTGTGTACACTCCTAAAAGGTAGAGCCACATTGGAAAAACAAGAGGGCGTGTCTGCTAAGCCAATGACAGGCAGCTACGCATGTAATAACTTACAGAGGACCCTTTGTTTGATTACGCAACAACACGCTGTTGTTTTATATTCAGATTTGAGCTATTCGGTCCTCTCTTCGGACACCAGACTTTACTACAACCTACAAACCTATGTGATACAAATATAGGCCAGACCAGATCACAAGAGCGAAAACACGGGAAACTGCGGTGTAAATTCTGTATGACTTTATAAGGGAATGTAACCAAGTAGAGTTCATTGGCTATGCGGAGCACAAGGAAAACATTCCTAGCGTTGCCGCTCAGCATGACAATACATAACGTCAACAAAAAGGTAATTTCTCTTGCTTTATTGTTATACATATTATCCAGTAAACTGTGTCAACAGCATTTAATCCACCAAGCCCCAACGGAACATACTTTGTGACAATCATTTTTGACTTTGAACCAAGTGCAAGAAAGAATAAGGAAAACAAAGCAGGAAACAGGACAATCCACTCGTTAGAATCAGTTGCAACATCTGATGTGGAGAACTACTTCAAATGTTTTAGCCAACAAATTAAATGTCAATAAATATAAGCATTCCTTCTTCATAGTATAGATTATTAGTATGCTTAAAAGCTTTGCATTAAATGTGCATGGAAGGCAAATTAGTCAACTTTTCTCAGACAAAAGTACTATGATGTAATTCTCAGCAGCATAATCAAAATAGCCTGCACTTATTGGATTCAACAGGAACTCAAAGCCTCATATTTTACATTTTACCTGTACAAAATACTAGTTGACGACTAGTAACCCTGGTATCTTGATGCAAAACGCACAGAAGATGAGATGAATATATCTATTAAAGTTCATCAACTGCAGCCTAGAATGACTATATATTCTGGGATCCACAGCTTGTACAAACAAAATGGAAGGATATGGTACATGGAACTTGGATTCAATAGTATTCTTTATATTCTTCTTTCTCCAATTGATTACTGGCATTTGAAGGTGAATATTCAACTCATTGAATGTCACAACCGATAGAAAGTGCAATATAGCAATAGGCGGCACATTAGCATTTTGGACAAGGCCTTTTGATGCATAATGGGGCAAGAAGTCAAACAATTTGTGGGAAATACATTTCATTTTACTCTGTATCTGTCCATGTAAAATTTGAATGTTAGTCCTGAAGGTGTGTGTTATATCATCTGCAGAGGTGGGACAAACGATGCAAGTAAGCTAAATACACAACAGTGTTTGTTTGTTCATTTGTATGTTGTTGCCCTCGGTGCCAGACACACCTTCACCTCAACAACACATTTGGGCTTTCAGTAACTCGAAACTACTTGTTGCGTGACATAGGCGAAATGAGCCTAGCAACTGGAGGAAACAATCAAGTACAAGGCTGTACCCAGAGCAGATTTTAAAGCAACAAAAAAATACTTTGAACGGATGGAGATTACCACTCCACAACAAGAGAATATGGTAGAAATTAACATAAGCAAAAGTGAATGCGTTTTAAGTGCTTTCTTTTGTTGATCTTCGATCGCTGTACACATAACAAGTCACTCCCTTGTGTTTTGACCGGGACCAAAATATCTCATTATTAAATACAAAATATTTATAAACCTTCATAAATTTCAGGTATGTTTGGTACCAGTATGAAACGAGTATACAAAGTATTAAAAAGGTATTTTCGCATTTCAGATATATGGATATTTTTGTGGAGACTTAAAAATCCACCTGAACGCAGTCACTCAAAACCTCGAGGGCACTTTCTTCACCACACAGAAGAGTTTCAGTATAAAATATGATAAGAAACATATTGAATTTGAATGATAAATAATAAATTCCCTTATTTACAAGATTTCTTTTTTTGTTTTTTGTTTTTTACATATGCACATATTGACAGGGTCACAAAATTAAACTTCCATTTCGGGGGTGGGGGGGAAAGCACATTGATTAGAAAGAAACATATTCCTTAAACGTGATGGTGAGACTGTTTGTCGTAATGTCCGTGATAACAATATTTCCCATGAAAGGCGATATTTTCTTAACAGTCTCTTCCTTGGGCTGCTCTGCGGAGCTCTCTTTCTGGTCTGGCACCGATGGCACCGGCGGCACAACCGGCACAACCGGCACCACCAAACTTTTACCAATAGGCTCAGGAATGGGTTCTGGTTCGGGCTCTGGCTGGACTTCCGGCTCGGGCTGTTGCGTCTTGGCCTTTGGACAGCTTAGATCCATAGGCTGCTCTTGGCTGTCCGAATCTCCAACATCACCCGCACAAGCACTGCTGCGGCATGACCCGCTACAGTGGAGGTCCATGGGTTTGTCTTGAGGTGGGGCCGTGTCCCCTGCGCTCCCTACTCCAGATCTCCCTACATTAAAGCTCCTGGAACTCTGGACCACCTTGGAAAGACCCCTGTCCTCCACGGGCTCCGAGAGTTTCCGTTTGCGGTCGGCCGAAAACGTGGGGATCCTAATGTGGTCAATGTCCATGCGACTCAGCATATTTGTGTCCATAGTCCAGGAGGTTGGGGGCGGGCTTGCCGTTAGCTGCAAAGGCAAGTCGTCTGGCAAATCGGCTTGACCACGAGCTACCTCCGTGTTGTATTCCTCTGCGGTGCTGGGCGAAGGCTTGGAGAAATGCCTCTCTTTTGGGCAACACTTCTTGGGGTGGTTGGCTGCAGGGGGCGAGCGCTCGTCACAGATCTCTTTGGGTACCCCGTTCTCTGGGTGCAAGTGCTCCTCTATTTTGGTTGTGTGCGATGGATTGCTCTGCGAGGATTTGGCGTGCGGTGGCGATTTCTCCTCACTCGACGGTTCTCCCTGTTTACCCTTAGAGCCGTGAGCCTTGTGGCCGTCCATGTACTTGCTCATAACAATGACGATATGTCCATTCTTGTTTTTGTTCTTGATTATCTTCATCTTACTACCACCGCTGCTCGGGACTGCGGCGTCTTTCGATTGGGGCTTGAGGGAACACCCGTCGTCCTCCTTGCCCTCCGCTACCTTGGCGCTCGTTGTCGGTTTCCGTACATCCACTGCGAGCTCCCTGACTTTGCTCAAGCACCCTGTGTCTTTGTCGCGGACCCATTTCTGTTGCAGCGCCAGCGGCAGGTTCCAGCCGGGGTTGGCTGGTTTAGCGGCCGGCTCTTGAACTTTTACCACCTCCTTGAGTCTGGAGGCCGGCGTGTCGTACATGTTGGGATCAGGAGCATAATGGTGGTGCTTCTTGCTGTTCAGCTGGTAGATCAACTTCTTCTTGCCGTTGGGCAGTTGGTCAGGAGGGGCTTCCTGGCTGTTGGGCTGGTATTGATGGTGCTTCTTGCTGTTCAGCTGGTACTGCTGAGGCTGGGCCCGGGGTGTTTGGAGAATCTCTGTCATGGGGCAGCTCTCGCCATCCGGGGAAGTCTCCTCGAAGCCCGTGGGAACATTGGATCTCCGGGCAAAGGACGGAACCTGGGAAGGAGAGCAGAGAAGACTGTTAAAAGATTGTTAGACTGCTGCCCAAGATATCTCACCGCTTAAAGATCTATATTTCTTTTTTTAAGTCAACGTAATTGAATGGTGATTGATGATGAATAGAGGCAGAGCTGTGGGATTAGCATCGAGTTCTACCCTTCGAATTTGTCACTCTACACAGAACACACCAGACAAGTTGCAACCTCCTTTACCTATTTGATCTTCATCAATGTTAGTAGTGCTTTGTCAAAATGGTTTTGTTTTGCAAACTAAAGAAGCCACTTTTCTTGCATAGAGTAAAGTTATGGAAAATGATGATCAAAAACATAATACAAAGCAACGAAAAACAACAGAACCAACAGTGTTTGATTGTATTGTAGTGCTATAGGACTAAAGTCTGAAGCACAGAGCGTCACGTCAGATCTACCTTCTTCTACCTCCTCCCCCCCCTTTACGGGCTGACCCCTTGAGCCATCAGATGGGCAGCGTGGTGGAATACTAAAGCTGCTCAGGCGATGACCCAGGGTCACTGAAGTGCCACTAGACATGTCACGCTTTAGCCTTGATGCCTGGCCACATGTGAGGCAGGCAGAGAAGTGAGTCTCGGTAACGCGGCAACGCTACGGATGGCTCTCTCAAAATACATATAATCACGTTTGGCTTAGGATGTAGTCTTGTCAAGTCCTGTCTTCAGATGGTCCAGAGGATGACTGTGTTATTTTACAGCAGCTATACTATATGTGCTTTGTGTGTTTGCATTAAAGCACAGTGGTTTGGGACAAGGGAGGGAATTCATTTTTTGTGTCATTAACGATAAATAGATTGTTGTGACAGTAAAATCTAAATAAAATAATTAAACACAGTCCTTTCCTTGAAAGGGTTCACAAATGGGCATGGGGCAAAAGGCACAGTCTAGAACACAAGGCGTTCAAATTAAAAAGGGGAAGAAGCAGTTCTCTCTCTCCCTCTCTCTCCCTCTCTCTCTCTCTCTCTCTCTCCCCCCCCCTCCCCAACACTGCCATTTAGCATTTCCCATAATGAACACGTTGAAATAAAATGTGTGTAGTCAACCAACATTTGCATAACCTTGAGCAACAAAAACCGAAGAGCAAGCAAGCTCAAACTGAAACCCTTCTTTCTACATATTTGCCCATGGAGTCCTATTATTGTACATTTACCATTTATACTTACAAAAACTAAATTGGGGGACATTCAATGTTATTACCTGGAGTAAAAGATGTTTTGGTTTAGGTCCACGCTTGCGATACCCCAGCAATTGCTCTTGCCTCTCTCTGTGAAAAAGAAGCAAAACTGTTTTCATGAAATGCGAAACTTGATCACATTTAAAAACATTAAACACAGAAAAACAACATCTTCAATCAAAAGATATGCACATCATACATACACACACAGTACTGTTTAGCATTAAAGAAAATAATAATAATACCCCAGCCTTGAAAATTAAAGACTTTGACCTCTCATGCATGTTTTTATTCCCATTCAAGGTCGAAAAGGAATTTTGATTTGAAGGACTAATGAAGGCCCACATGTGACTTGATGCAAGGCATTGTGGGACTTGCATTGCTCTCTCTCCATGGTAATTGGCCCATTCCAAACTCTCATTATGGGGAAGAAATTCAATTAGTGGCAGGACAGGGAGAATCTCTCCTTTGCCTTTCAGACAGCCCCTCCTGTGCCCTCAACCTTTCATATCGCTCCCGCTTGTACTTTCAGCCACACTCAACTCCCAATTAAAAAGGTACACGTGAAGTGGGACAGAAGGTCCAGGCGTTTTCGCACAGAAATGGGTGGTGGCAACACACATGCACACACACACACACACACACACACATACAAACATGCTTTTTGTAACAACAAATAGCACTCCAAAGATAAGACGATAAACATCACGCTAAACTGCTAGAGGCCCATTGTTGAGTCACGTTGTCACGGAGACCTCACGGCGGCGGCCTTGGCCAAACCACCGGGCCCATGCATCAACCTGTCCGGGTGAAATATGGTCCGCTGATAATAATCCAGAGGACTCATCAATGGCTCGTACATAACCCACAGCAGTACGAGGTGTCCCTGGCTGAGGCGTGAACAGCCTGATAAACGCGAAGAATGCCCACATCAGATCCCGCACAAAGTGAACACAAACAACGCTCCAATCACAATGGGCAAAACACGAGCGATTTCACAGAAGGGAACAGCCAATGGGCCGACCCCCCCTATTTACAGAAGATTTGGCAATTACAGCCCCCCCCCCCCCCACCCCCCCCCCCCCTCCCCTTTCTCCTCCACCCCGTCCGCTCCCCTCCCCCATGCCTTTGGGGAGCCGAGCAAAGTCCACACACACACACACACACACACACACAGAGGCACTGCTCCATGACCATCAGTGTGCTACCCCCCACCCTACCCCACCCCCCCAAAACGCACGTGCAGGCAGTCTGCTGTGGGAATAGGGAATACTGGGGCAGTGCACTGGAAATGTTAGCGAACACTGGATGTCAATGAGATTTTTTTTTTCTCTCTTCTCCCCAGCCCTGATGTCTGCTGGGAGGAAGGGTGGTCTCCTGGGCCTCCTATAGACTGTGTAGCATTGTAGTCCACCGCCACGGGGATAATGTGGCCAGCTTATTCAGCACATCCATTATCCATGATAACAGCCATAAATAAATACCCTGTTGTGACTCGGTGCGGTGTTGGGGGCAATTCCGCATGCACAAATTTGCACCTTTCCACCGTTTTGGATTGCTAATTTTATGCGGTACATATTCACGCACACACACACACACACGCACGCACACACACACGCACACACACACTGGTGGGCCCTAAAGATATCACAGCACAGCAAAAGCGACTGTGGCATAGAACCAATTACAAAAATGTACTGTTTTTCCAATTGAGATGGTTATGGTGCTATATATGTGAAATTGGGTTGTAGTAGCGTGTCAAACAAAATAACGTATAATTCTACGCTAATCTTGTGTGGACGCCATTCCATAAGTGTATCTTGAACATTGTCCTAACCAGCTTTGCAACGTTTTCTCCAGGGAAGATGCATCGCCTTGATGGATCTCAACAACAGCTACTACGTGGCCCCGCCCCCCATGCCCATATAAGGCCATGGCTGAACTCCCCATACAGCGGCCATGTCCAAAGTCTCACCTGCTTTGGAACGCGACGAGCAGGCGCGGGTCAAGGATGTTTTCCTCGGGTTCCCACGTGTTGTATCTGTTAAAAAAAATTAAATGGAGAGGCTACGTTTAGAGGTGCATCCATATAAATACGCGTGTTTAACAACGCATATTGGGGGTCAATACACTCTTGTGTCTTTAAGAGGAGGCATACACACAATCAATACTATAGCTACTTTTTTTTGTGTGTGTGCAAGGTTGAATGGCCAGTTGCGCGTAGGGCTCCATATGTGTATGTCGCGTAAAATGCATATTTGTAATGAGCTGCCTCCTCAAAAGATTGCATGTTGGAGGTGAACCAAAATGAGCATCAAATGGCTGCTACAGCCTATAGCGCTGCACACACACACACACACACGATGGGCACGTCCCGAGCAGGCTACGCTGCACGGACGAACGAGAAAGAAAAATGTCAAATAGAAATGTGTGTGCAACGGCGTAGAAACAAGTGTCTCTGGTAGCGTCGAGTTCTACAGTCGGCCATTTTAGCACTAGTGTCTCGCAAAAATTCGCTGGCAGAGCAGAAATAATTAAAACGGGATTACATGGCTGTGTCTACCGCCCCCCCCCCCCCTCCCCTTCCACTCGCATAAATTAGTGAAGGCATCCGTGGATACGCTGAAACGCATACCGACCGCTCGTTGCAGCCAAAACACCAGCAAGCGCGCACACAACCTCCATGATAGGCGTCAGGACCTGAGCATAACTGCTGCAAAATATAAGCAATATTCCCCCCGTACAACACCGTCCACATGTCACGAGTGTAACACACATTTAGACTTACTTGGGAGACCAGCCTCGCCACTTGACCAGGTACTCTATTTTGCCCTATGTGGGGGGTGGGCGAGACAAAAATTAGTACGGCTTATTCAAAACATCAAAACATTTTTTTTTTTCTCCTCCAAACGGATCGCGCGTAATGTTTCGCGGCCCCGTCAACGTACCTTGCGAATGCGCTTCTTTTCGATCCCCTCCACCGCAAAGACGTGCTCTCCGGCCGCAGGTAGCTCCATTCTCGGTGCGAATCCGGCTGCGGCGGAACGGAGAGTGAAACGTTGGCTTGCGTTCGTTCGTTCGGTCGGTCGGTCGATGCCTTCGCTCGATGCGCCCACAGGCTTGGTAGTTTTCCAGTTACTATAAGACCCCGCTGTATATCCCCTCCTCCTCCTCCTCCTCCTCCGTCTCTCTGCCTCGCGTTTCGCCCGCTCTTTCTGTCTCGCTCTCCGTGTCACAGACACACTCACTCACATACACACACACACACTCACTCTCTCTCTCTCTCTCTCTCTCTCTCTCTCTCTCTCTCTCTCTCTCTCTCTCTCTCTCTCTCTCTCTCTCTCACACACACACACACAGACCGTAGCCTCACTCTTTTCGCACACTCCGGGCGCTCCTGGCTGCACGCAGAAAGACACTCACTGGTAGCTGCACGAAGCCGCTCCGCGCAGCGATAGCTCCGGTGGGGCGCGTGACGTCAGCACGAAGGGGGAGGTGAAACGGAGCACGGAGGAGGTTGATCCTCGCTGGTCGCGGGGGTTGGACTGGGCCGGACCGAGTAACCGCTGG
This sequence comes from Coryphaenoides rupestris, assembly GCA_002895965.2. Taxonomy (NCBI): domain Eukaryota; kingdom Metazoa; phylum Chordata; class Actinopteri; order Gadiformes; family Macrouridae; genus Coryphaenoides; species Coryphaenoides rupestris. The sequence goes on along the minus strand of PIJE02000784.1, from coordinate 182,942 downwards.
ACATTTTAAATCTATCATGTATCCGTTTGAATGCAACTGCGAACAAACGCGTATGAGACACGGTGTCGTCCGATCCAAACGTACGGTTATGCAAAAACCCCCGTGATGTTGCCAGTGTAGGCTACATTATAAAATATTCAAGTTTCAACCCATTATAGGTATTTTTTTTTTAATATAGGTTATTATCGGGAACCGTAGGCCACTGCATACATGTTATGGGGTAGACGTAACATCAGTGATATGTCCTGTTTTCTTAGCAATTGAGCTTCATTTGACCGTCTCCTCTGCAATTTATATGAAAAGTTTTGATGTGTAGGCCAAGACATAGGCCTGTCTATGTAGTAGTCGGCCTAGACAAGCTATATCTTGGAATTTCACACTTGATTGTAATAGGCTATGTAGGCTACGAGCAGAAGCACATGAGGAACTACCTCAGCTTTTTAATTAGTTCAATTTGGACATTTTCTTCCAGACCGGTTGAGATGTGACACCATCACAAAGCCGGCAGACCAAAACGTAATTGACACCATCTCTGGACACTCCATGGCTTAAAAAAATAGAAGCTTTGCGTTACACCCATTGGATCCTCATTTTCTGCGCTGTGTAACCCCCCTTCAGCACCCCAGCGCAAAATGTGTATAGAGAGAGGAGCTTATGTCAACCCGAGTGCCTAAACTCGCACTGCAAATATAGGTCACACTCACATCCTGAAACAAGTGTCGTGTCCTCCGGGCTGCCTTCAGCCGACGTCGGGTTTGTTTGTGCAGCGGTCTCGGCTACTCACCTGCGGCGACGTTTTAATGGGAATGTAGGTTAAGTGTCGGACTCTGGAGCGGGCTGCTCAGGTGAAGATTAAAATCCCGTCGGCAATTAAACCAACATATAGACCGAGTTTACCAGCACAACTGCCTCCTACCGTTACAATAATAGGCCTAGATCTAAATATGAACCAAAAGAACCGACGAGTCTATACGTGTTGCAGCCGAATAATGGTCATCAGTGTTTAATGCACGACTAGGCCTGTTCTCAAACCACGCATATAACAACAATTGTGTGTGTTGTGCGCACACAGCGTCACACGTAGTCGGCTCACTTGCCCTTAAAATGTCCTTGAAATGTGTTGCGTGTGTCGTCAACGCAACATATAGGCTGCAAAATAAAACCCGAAAAATGAAATAATTAAAAGAAATTCAGCAGCGGAAGGGTTAAAGAGAAGCCGTTCGCAGAGCGGCAGCCCGCCAGCCTATCGCGCGCGGGCACGAGCTCTCGCTGCCACTCCATATATGGTAATAACCGTAAACTCGCTCCGTTTTGCGCCGATTATTACCGATTTCCCGACTTTCGCCCTCGATATCGCCACGGGGCGCGACCGATGGCTCGACGGTGTCAAAGACTGTCGACAAATCGCAGTATTTTAGCGTTAATCCCGCTTTTCCCCTTTGCCCTTCAACCACGGTCACGCGGCGCATACGCCCTGCTTCCCCTAGCAACAGCATGGAAGAGACCAGAGATATAATTTAGCTCCCAAAATCAAAAGCCCGGGATTAAATGTCACTCCGTTCCGTCTGGACGGGCTGTTTAGGAGTGATAACCACACGTTTTAAAGCGGTCTATTTGACAGCCCTATGTGTGTGCCATTTATATATGCGCAGGTTACGTTCACTGTCGGCGTGGCGCAGACAGACAACCTGGTGAAATGTGTTTGATCAAATGTTCAGGAAGAAATCCTAAAATGCGTTTTCAATGCGCCCGACGCCATTATTTTAGGATAGCGCAACGTGTCCTGTCGTTGAATAACTAAACTAAATAAACGATCTTGCCTCACAATTAAACCAATACACCGTGGAGAAGCTTATATCAATGCTGATCCTCCGACTAAGATAAACGTTGAAGTTGTAAAAACCAAGCGTCGTAAAGACGTGTCGGGTGTACATTTACACGTAGGGCATTTGTCTCTGGTGTCTCACAGTTCTCCTTATTTTTTGACTCTACATTAATTGTTGTTTCCTAAAAGGAGTTATTATTATTATTATTATCACGGAACGATCCTCTGTGGTAAACAACACGCTTTATAAAACACGTCACAAGGATTAAAAAAGGCGCAGTGTCACTGAGGACGCAACGCCACTGCGAGTCTCTCAAGGAAATGAACGGCGCAAAAACCGTACAGGAATCAAAGTACGGGCGACATTAAAGACACACAAACTACCAGGCGTCGGGTAGCCTATAATATCAAGTGCTTTTTAAAAGGTTGTATTTTAACGTATCGATTTGTTTCGCTTTGCTTTGCTTTGCAATAATTCATCTGTAACAGTTGGTCACTTAGCCCCGATCACTTAATCAAAAGTATAGCCTCCAGACTGTAGGGAAGGGGCCCTGCGTCATGTCGCTGCATCCATCTTCCCACAGAGATAAGGAGAGCCCTCATATTTAACTGTCATGTGTAGGCTATATCGATATATCCTTTGGGCCTATATGGACATTATGGACTTTTTTGTTTTAACGGGAGAAACCTTTGACTCGCAGTGGTCGGCGGAGGTCAAATAATTAGGCTCATCTAAATTAGAAACGAGACATGCATTAAGGCATTTGGATTTTTGGACAACTCTGGACAACTTTGGACAGACCTACTGTGCGTCAATTTCTCTTAAAAAAAAACAAAAACTTTGTGTGGTGCTGGTCAAAAGTAAAGAAAGACATGAATGAGGCCAAACTATTAAAGCGAAACATTGTGACTCCTGTTTAATCAAATTGTATGCGTTCCTATTTGTTTGACCCGTGTGTGTCTCGCCTGAGCTCGGCGGGCCTTTCAGACTGGACGCACGGCAGCCAACCAGATTAATATCAGGCCTGGTGGCTTCGCGCCGCGGTGCTACACACGTGTTGACGAGTTTAGTTATATTGATCAAGGTGTGATGAACTGGATCATTATGGCGCCAAGTCGGGCTGTTGTTTATTTTTGGCTCTTTCTTTAATTAAAACTGCGTTTTTGTTTTGACCAATAGTTTCAACTTTGATAACTCACTCTGTCTCCCCCAGATGTCTCGGGTGGCTCACATGGGCGCAATATCGTCTCATTAAGAGGCCTCGACGTCCGTCCACCATGTACGCACTCTGCATCATATGGAAGAAAAACTGTACGAAGAAATGATGAATGAATAGAATGAAAATAGGTTTGGGGTAAATTAAGCTCAAGAGGGACAATATATACAGCGAAATAAAGTTTGAATAAAACCAATTAACTATATCTATCAACCCATGAAACTAAATATATCTATCAACCCATGAAACTAAATAACATAATTCAACTGAAAAATCAAGAGGAATGTGGAGAATGAGGGTAATTCAGAGGATAGAGCAGTTGTGTGTGTGTGTGTGTGTGTGTGTGTGGGGGGGGGGGGTCTTAGTGGGTGATCATTAGCAGCAGTCAAAAACAACGAGGTAGAAAGAACAACAGGAGGAGGGAGTTACGTCAGATGGAAGCTAACATCCATCCAGGTGTACATTTCCATAAGATACGGTGAGACATTTAGGTCAGTGTCCAGTGTCCATTGTCCATCTCGCTTGGCTCAGGTGTTAACTTAACCCACCCCCCCACCCCTGCCTCACACACACACACACACCCACAACACACACACACACACACACACACACACACACTGATCACACACACACACACACATACACACACACACACACACACACACACACACACACACACACACACACACACACACACACACACACACACACACACACACACGCACACACACACACACACGCCTCCTCCTCCCACTCCTCATCCTTGAAACCCCCCCCCCACCGGCCAGGAGCCTGAGCTGGGAGGGGAGTAGCAGAAGTGTGTGTGTCTGCGTGTGTGTGTCTGTGTGTGTGTGTGTGAAGGAGGGGGTGTCGGAGGGTATATGGGTTGGGGGAAGGAGGGGTCCAGTTATGCTCCAAGGCAGCAGAAGGGGGGGTGGGGGGGGGAGAGAAAGAGAGAGAGAGAGAGAGAGAGAGAGAGAGAGAGAGAGAGCGAAACGACGTGTGTGAGGTGAAATGGGTGAGAGAGATAAGGAGGGAGAATGAGAGGGAGATGGGTGAGAGAGAGCTGAGGGGAGAGGGAGATGAGAGGGGGAGAGAGGAGGAGGAGGGGAGGAGGGGAGATAGAGATAAGGGTGAAAGGGCGAGAGCGGTGAGAGAGGGGTGAGAGATGGGCAAGAGAGGGGGAGAAAGTTGGCACAGAGAGGAGAGGGGGGAGAATGAGAGAGAGGGAAAGGGAGAGAGAGAGAGAGAGAGAGAGAGAGAGAGTGAGCATGACGATGAGAAAGGCTTCAGTGTGGCGGCCTAGCGAGGACAGGCGTGTCGATAGCGTATTGAACCTTGAGTTATCGAACCTCGGCGACAACAGGAGAGAAGAGGGGGGAGAATGAGAGAGAGGGAAAGGGAGAGAGAGAGAGAGAGAGAGAGAGAGAGAGAGAGAGGCTGGAGCCTTAATTCAGATGGAGAGATGGTCTTTCCATCAACATCATCAAGTTGTAACACCCCCTCCCCTTCCCTCCCTCTCTCCCTCTCTCTCTCTCTCTCTCACACACACACACACACACACACACACGCTCTCTCTCTGCTTCTGTCTCTTCCCCCTGTACCCGTACACCTTGCCCCTCCCCCTCCATTCCTACCTATCTATCCAACCCCTTGGTCTTTGATTTTTTTTTTAAGCACGGTTCACATCCCCTCTTTTACAGGCGGTGCTGCCAGGGTCTATTTTTATTAACCTACCAGAGGGCTCTCTGCTGCGCGTTCCCCTGATAAGACGCTCTGCGGTGGCTGCCGCACAATTCAACCACTTCAGACCACTTCTGTCCTCCGGCTCGCCGTGCAGAGAACCAGCCATGACTCCGCCGTGGGGCACAGGGAGGGAATGGAGGTAGGATAGGAAGCAAGGAAGGGAGTAATAGCGGAGATAGCAGCAAGGAAAGGATAAATGAGAGGAACCATAAAAGAGGACGTAATAGGAGAGATAACAGGCAGTATAGAAGGAAGCAATGGTAAAAAGAAGGAATGGGAGGTATAACAGGAAGCATGGAAGGAAGGCAGGAAGGAAGGAAGGAAGGGGGAAAGGAAGGAAGGAAAAGATGAAGGAATAGAAGAGAGTGCAGGATGGAAGGAAGGAAGGAAAGGTGGATGGAATAGGAGAGAACAGGATGTATGGAAAGAAGGAAGGAAAAGAGGAAGGAATGGAATAGATAACAGGAAGTATGGAAGGAAGGAAAGAATGAAAAGAGGAAGAGGTAAGAGAGATAAAAGGAAGTATGGAAGGAAGAAAGGAAGGCAGGAAGGTGGAGAGGAAGGAAGACAAGAAAGAAAGAAGGGAAAGAGGAAGGAATAGAAGAGAGAGACGGAAGTATGGAAGGAAAAAGATAAGAGGGAAGAAAGAAAAATGAAAGAAATAAAGAAAGACAGAAAAAAAATGCTGGCACTTCAGTCTTGCATGTAAATTAAAACGCAATTAACAAAAAAAGAAGGAGGCAAATAATGTTGTTCCCAGGGGACGGTGGGCGGGGCCAGGGAGGAGCTCTTAGGATAAGGGCCCAGCGTCACTCATCATGAGGCTGGCATCAGAGACCGGGGGGCTAGCTCTGAACACCCTGGCTCGCAGGCACGCTGGAGAACCATCTCTGCCAGGGAGGGACCACCACAGACTTCCCGGGTACGGAGACTACGTGTCTATACGGTTATACAGTATGTTCTAATCCCCCTCGGCCGTGGGCTCTACAACGAGGGGGGCATTGCATCGGGGGAGGGAGTGTAACACACTGCATGCACACACACACACACACACACACCACGCACACACACACACACACACACACACACACACACACACACACACAACCACACACACACACACACACACACACACACACACACACACACACACACACACACCTTGTCTGTCCAGCCCCTGACATATGTTTAATTATATTGAAACAAATGGAAGCCATTAGGAAGCCATTCGTCGTCTTGGTGCACGGCACCATCATGGATTTTTAATGCACTACGGTGAGGGGCTACGAGGGTGGGTGGGTAAGGGCGCGGAGGGGGCTAGCAGGAAATTCACCCCCCCGATGCAATGCCCCCCTCGTTGTAGAGCCCACGGCCGAGGGGGATTAGACATACTGTATAACCGTATAGACACGTAGTCTCCGTACCCGGGAAAGTCTGTGGTGGTCCCCTCCCTGGCAGAGATGGTTCTCCAGCGTGCCTGCGAGCCAGGGTGTTCAGAGCTAGCCCCCCGGTCTCTGATGCCAGCCTCATGATGAGTGACGCTGGGCCCTTATCCTAAGAGCTCCTCCCTGGCCCCGCCCACCGTCCCCTGGGAACAACATTATTTGCCTCCTTCTTTTTTTGTTAATTGCGTTTTAATTTACATGCAAGACTGAAAGTGCCAGCATTTTTTTTCTGTCTTTCTTTATTTCTTTCATTTTTCTTTCTTCCCTCTTATCTTTTTCCTTCCATACTTCCGTCTCTCTCTTCTATTCCTTCCTCTTTCCCTTCTTTCTTTCTTGTCTTCCTTCCTCTCCACCTTCCTGCCTTCCTTTCTTCCTTCCATACTTCCTTTTATCTCTCTTACCTCTTCCTCTTTCATTCTTTCCTTCCTTCCATACTTCCTGTTATCTATTCCATTCCTTCCTCTTTTCCTTCCTTCTTTCCATACATCCTGTTCTCTCCTATTCCATCCACCTTTCCTTCCTTCCTTCCTTCCTTCCTTCCTTGCACTCTCTTCTATTCCTTCATCTTTTCCTTCCTTCCTTTCCCCCTTCCTTCCTTCCTTCCTTCCTGCCTTCCTTCCATGCTTCCTGTTATACCTCCCATTCCTTCTTTTTACCAATTGCTTCCTTCTATACTGCCTGTTATCTCTCCTATTACGTCCTCTTTTATGGTTCCTCTCATTTATCCTTTCCTTGCTGCTATCTCCGCTATTACCCCTTCCTTGCTTCCTATCCTACCTCCATTCCCTCCCTGTGCCCCACGGCGGAGTCATGGCTGGTTCTCTGCACGGCGAGCCGGAGGACAGAAGTGGTCTGAAGTGGTTGAATTGTGCGGCAGCCACCGCAGAGCGTCTTATCAGGGGAACGCGCAGCAGAGAGCCCTCTGGTAGGTTAATAAAAATAGACCCTGGCAGCACCGCCTGTAAAAGAGGGGATGTGAACCGTGCTTAAAAAAAAAATCAAAGACCAAGGGGTTGGATAGATAGGTAGGAATGGAGGGGGAGGGGCAAGGTGTACGGGTACAGGGGGAAGAGACAGAAGCAGAGAGAGAGCGTGTGTGTGTGTGTGTGTGTGTGTGTGAGAGAGAGAGAGAGAGAGAGGGAGAGAGGGAGGGAAGGGGAGGGGGTGTTACAACTTGATGATGTTGATGGAAAGACCATCTCTCCATCTGAAAACCTAATAAAGGAGAGAGAGAGAGATAGAGAGAGAGAGGGAGAGAGGGCGAGAGGGAGAGAGAGAGGGCGAGAGGGGGAGAGGGAGAGAGAGAGAGAGAGAGAGAGAGAGAAAGGGAGGGAGAGCGAGAGGGCAAGAGACGGAGAGCTGGCAGCCAGACAAGTTTAATGTGCGCGTCTATCTATATGGAAATGCAGCCGGGCAGATATGAACCCTACAGCTTCTGTTTTTATTATAATTCACTTTAGGCTTTGATTGGCTGAAGAGCAGCAGAGGGAGGAGAGGGAGGAGAGGCCCAACACACACACACACACACCACACACACACCACACGCACACACACACACACACGCCTCCTCCTCCCACTCCTCATCCTTGAAACCCCCCCCCCACCGGCCAGGAGCCTGAGCTGGGAGGGGAGTAGCAGAAGTGTGTGTGTCTGCGTGTGTGTGTCTGTGTGTGTGTGTGTGAAGGAGGGGGTGTCGGAGGGTATATGGGTTGGGGGAAGGAGGGGTCCAGTTATGCTCCAAGGCAGCAGAAGGGGGGGTGAGGGGGGGGGGGGGAGAGAAAGAGAGAGAGAGAGAGAGAGAGAGAGAGAGAGAGAGAGAGAGGAGAGAGGGGAGAGAGAGAGAGATAAGGAGGGAGAAGAGAGGGAGATGGGTGAGAGAGAGCGAGGGGAGAGGGAGATGAGAGGGGAGAGAGGAGGAGGAGGGGAGGAGGGAGAAGAGAAAGGGGAAAGGGGAGAGAGCGGGAGAGGGGGAGAGAGGGAAGAGAGGGAGAGGGAAGAGGAGAGAGGGGGAGAGAGAGAGAGGAGAAGGAGAGAGAGAGAGAGAGAGAGAGAGAGAGAGTGAGCATGACGATGAGAAAGGCTTCAGTGTGGCGGCCTAGCGAGGACAGGCGTGTCGATAGCGTATTGAACCTTGAGTTATCGAACCTCGGCGACAACAGGAGAGAAGAGGGGGGAGAATGAGAGAGAGGGAAAG
>PIJE02000784.1:167015-169515 GCA_002895965.2 Coryphaenoides rupestris | reverse complement strand
TCCAGTATACTTTTCAACTGTAAGAAAAAAATGATTGGAACAGTGAACAGTTAATTCATTACCATGACATTTACATTTCGTCATTGAGACGGTGATATATATATATATATATATATATATATATATTATATTAAAAATAGGAAAAGTGCTGCACGCTCAGAATAATATATGTGTAATATTTGTGTTAATCTCAGTAACAATACAACCCGCGGTGAAATGATTCTTCAAATCATGTAAAATGTATGTGTAATTGATTTGTTTATTCCTGACAGATTAGTCCCCAGAGAGCATGTCATGCATACCCCCCTGCACACACACACACACACACACACACGCACACACACACACACACACACACACACACACACACACACACACACACACACACACACACACACACACACACACACACACACACACAGAGACATACACACGTGCGACCAACATGGAAACTGAGGCTGCAAAGGTTAGAGGTCAAACAGGGGATGCCGGGAACGCTGGGAGGTAAGCATGCTGGGATTGAGGTGCCAAGTGCCCCACACACTGTGGGGCACTTGCAGGAGTGAAACGCGAGGGCTGTGGGCCTGTTTAGCCTCTCTCTCTCTATCTGTCTCTCAGTCTCTCTCCCTCTCTCTCTCTCTCTCTCTCTCTCTCTCTCTCTCTCTCTCTCTCTCTCTCTCTCTATCCCTCTCTCTCTCTCCCTCTCTCCCTCTCTCTCTCTTTCTCTTTCTCTCTCCCTCCCCCCCCCCCCTCTCTCTCTCTCTCTCTCTCTCTCCCTCGCCCTCTCTCCCTCCCTCTCTCTCTCCCTCTCGTCCTTCCTCTCTCTCTCTCCCCCTCTCTCTCTCTGCCTCTCTCTCTCTCTCTCTGCCTCTCTCTGTCTCTCTCAGTCCGATGCCTTCAGAGTGACAGAGTGACAACAATGGCAGAACGTCTGAAGGGTCTCCTCCAGATGTCTCTCGGTGCTCCGGGAGCTAATGTGCTCACCTTGTCCGGGGAGAGGATGAGAGTCTTAAGGGGGGAAACAATAAGGCTGTGACAGTGTGGTGGTGGGGAGGAAGTGGTCTTTCTGGAGGCAGGAGGAGGGGGAGGGCAACAATGGAACACATGAGTAAAGGGGGGGGGGGGGGGCTTCAGTGGGGAACATGCAACACCGCGTTCCGTACCGCGCCGTGTTGAGGGAGCTGTGCCCGGCGCGCAGGTGATAAGCATCGGACCTGTGTGGAAAATTACCTCTGCGCTTGTTTGTTGTCACGGCGACCTTTCGGTATGCTCAAGCCTCATTAGGGATTAGCAATGTGGAGCGGTGGCGGCGGCGCTAACGCTAACGCTGGCGCGCTGTGACTCACCACCACAACCCAGCTCATTTAGGAGTGTGACGTGTGTGTGTGTGTGTGTGTGTGTGTGTGTGTGTGTGTTGTGGCAATACGCACGTGATTAGTATAAGGGTTCCGCCCCATAGGGATTGAATGTAAGGGCCTGGTGTTGACTTGAACATGTATACATGTGTGTATGTAATTAGTAATTATTAATTTATTTATTTATTGGAGAGCTCTCAGGCTCACTTATAAAGTCCCTTTGGATACAAGTGTCTGCTAAATGAAAGCATGTTCATTTATCTGCCTATTTATTTATGTATTACATTCAATGCTGCCTTTCTATATAAATTGACTGCACGTGAATCATGTGATTAAACATTATATTGTATTATATTGCAACATATCACAGTGATATGTTGCTGCCTCTCCTTCAACTAATGTACTCTTTGTAAGTCGCTTTGGATAAAAGCGTCTGCCAAATGCCCTAAATGTAAAATGTAAATGTAAATATTGCATTCTTTAATAAAAAGGGGGTTGCCTGTTTTTATACATGTCTTTGTAATTGATGTATTTATTTTATTTATGTATTTATGTTATTTTTGGTAACTTATTTATTGGAACAAAATGCTAAAAATATAAATACATACATGCTTTCTGTATATACATATATACGTTTAACACACTGCTGTTTATGCACACTGTGTTTTCCCTACGCTAATGTTTGATTAAATGGTTGCTTGTAATGCTAAACGGCTGGTAAACACGACAGTAAACCAGTAAACCAGTAAACCAGTGAGAGCAACAGCGTCGTAAACATGCCATAAAACCCGGGTCCCCGTCCCTGGGACATCTTAACATGTGACCGCCGCTCCCGCCTCCCGCCTCCCTCCAGCGTATTGATTGAGATGACAGCATGAATGATTGGATGAATTGGATTATTGATTGTCACATGGAAAACGAGAGGTGTAAATTAAGCCCATCCCCTGTGTGTGCACGTGCACCGGTGAGTGTGGGTGTGGTGTGTGGTGTGTTGTGTGGTGTTGTACTGCTAGTGTGTGTGGTGTGTGTGTGTGTGTGTGTGTGTGTGCACGGAGAGTGACGCAGTTCTTATCACCCGACGATAGCGGATTTATACAAAAAGGCGTCGTGCCTAGTTGACCAAAATGCTATAACTAATAAACATT
>PIJE02000784.1:153095-163571 GCA_002895965.2 Coryphaenoides rupestris | reverse complement strand
AAAATGCAAAAAATATAAATACATACATGCTTTCTGTATATACATATATACGTTTAACACACTGCTGTTGATGCACACTGTGTTTTCCCTACGCTAATGTTTGATTAAATGGTTGCTTGTAATGCTAAACGGCTGGTAAACACGACAGTAAACCAGTAAACCAGTAAACCAGTGAGAGCAACAGCGTCGTAAACATGCCATAAAACCCGGGTCCCCGTCCCTGGGACATCTTAACATGTGACCGCCGCTCCCGCCTCCCGCCTCCCTCCAGCGTATTGATTGAGATGACAGCATGAATGATTGGATGAATTGGATTATTGATTGTCACATGGAAAACGAGAGTGTAATTAAGCCCTCCCCTGTGTGTGCAGTGCACCGGTGGTGTGTGTGTGTGTGTGTGTGTGTGTGTGTGTGTACTGTAGTGTGTGTGTGTTCTAGTGTGTGTGTGTGTTCTAGTGTGTGTGTGTTCTAGTTTGTGTGTGTGTGCGGGTGTGTTCCAGTGTGTGTGCGTGTGTGTGTGTTCTAGTTTGTGTGTGTGTGTGTGTGAGTGTGTTGTAGTGTGTGTGTTCCAGTGTGTGTGTGTGTGTGTGTGCGTGTGTGTGTGTGTGTGTGTGTGTGCGTGCATGCGCTCAGTCCTCTTAAATATCACAACACAACAGAAGAGGTCGATGTATTTGCAAAAAACCCCCAAAAATTCATAATTCATCATTCGAGTGTCTGTATGACGATCCACTGCACTGTACTGGATATGACATCCACACATACTATACTGCACTGCACTGCACTGCAATGTCTGTCTACAATAAACCATCCGTAGGCCGCAATATTTATATACAATATGGGAAGCTCTCCCCCAGTGAGCTACGTAGCTAGGTGCTATGTCGTCACCATACGTACGTCCACACACACACACACACACACACACACACACACACACACACACACACACACACACACACACACACACACGGCGGGCCCTAAACGGATTAGACACCTCTCAAGGGCTCCAAGTGACGGCAGGTATATTCTCCACTCCCCCCCCCCCACCCCCCCCAGAGGGTACGGAGTGTGTCAAAGGGGCGCTCCATCACGCCTGACAGAATCTAACGCCTGACTCCCGACTCCAGCTCCTTGCCTCCACCACCATCTCCACCAACCCCACCCACCCATCCACCCATCCATCCATCTCTCTCTCGGTGGGGGGGGGTCTCTCCTCTATTGTCCGCCACGCCGTGTTTAACTGACAGTGATACATGCGCCGCGTTACAAAGACGAAAGGTCGACGCGGGCCCCCACACCCCCCCCTCCCTCCCTCCTCAACGCCACCGTGACAGAGCACCCGCCACACGCACACGTGAACACACACACACATAATGCAATGCCACACACACACACACACACACACACTACAGACACACACTTAATGCAATGTCACACACACGGACACACGCACACACACACACACACACGCACAGGCAACTATTTTAAGTGGCGCGTAAACAGTTAGTTGTTTGTGTAACGCCTCAATGTGGGTGTTTACTTATTAACAGTGTGTTGTTAACTTATTAACAGTATAAATACATATTTTGGGAGACCCAAATTGGAAATACGTTGCAAATAAACAAGCAGTTTACTGATGTAATAATTTCATTAATTTACTTGTGGAATTTAATTTGGAGTCCATAACAAAAAAATGTGCAGTACCACCAGCACAATACAAGTTAGCAATTCATCATCATCATCATCATCATCATCAACCTTTATTTTACCAACAAAATCAATTAATTAATTGATTAATTATTATTTGCAAAAGACTTCCTGTGGGAACGGGGCTTGGATTAAAAAAAAAGAAAATAATAATATTACTAATTACTATTACTACTACTACTACTACTAATAATAATAATAATAATAATGAATCAACAACTTATTTAATTTGGCAATCCAATGGTAAGACAAAAAAGGAGACTTGTGGGCACATATTATAAAAACACTACAATACACACACACACACACGCACGCACGCACACACGCACGCACGAACACACACACACACACACACACACAGGGCAGTGTTTGCTAGAAGGCGCAGGTCTGATCAGCCCATGCGCCGCGGGCCCCCGGTGGTGCTGGTCTCCATGTGAGCGGGACCGGCGGGTCGACACTGTAGCAGGCTGTCATCCGCCACCATATTTAATCCATTAGGCCAACATGTGTTCTGAGCACAGTGGAAGCCACAGACAGGCCTCTCAGAGCACTGCAGACACAGACCACAAACACACACACACACACACACACACACACACACACTCATACGTGCGTGTGCGTGCGTGTGTGCGTGTGCGTGTGTGTGTGTGTGCACAGACACAAACACAGGCCTACAGGAATATGCGCTGAAAAGCGAATGAGTGAATGAGTCTGGCCAACCGACAAACACTACATTTAAAATATATACAGAACTGTCATCGTTGGCGGCAACAGCAACAACAACAACCCCCTAAGCGCCACATTGGAATAAAAGGACATTTTTCAGATTTATTTTTTTGTTACTGCCCCCCTCAGGTCCCTTAGCTGTCTGTGGTTATGGCAGCAAGCTTGTGACACGTCGGTCGACCTCGGGGACATTTCCGCCCACTTTGTGTCGGACGTGAGCGGGTTTGCACCGCTCAAACACAACAACAACAACAGCTACAGCGACGGCGACAACATACTCAGACGGCTTCAAGGCTGCGCGGAGCTGCAGAAGGCGCGCGTGAGAAATTCTTCCGATTCCCTGGGACTTTGCAGTGGTCTGGAATGTGTTATGTGTTTGCCGCTCAGACACACAACGATGCGTCGGGGAATTCACACATGAGATGAGATATGGCGAGCAGGAATATTTACAGGTTTTTTGGCTTGACTGAGAGCGAGTGAAAGCCAGAGAGAGACAGTGAGAGAGAGAGAGAAAGAGAGAGAGAAAGAGAGAGAGAGAGAGAGAGAGAGAGAGAGAGAGAGAGAGAAGAGAGAGAGAGAGAGAGAGAGAGAGAGAGAGAGAGAGAGAGAGAGAGAGAGAGAGAGAGAGAGAGAGTAAGAGAGAGGGGAAAATACAGAAGGAAGTGAGAAACGACAGCTTGATATTTTTCCATTGACTTTGATAAACTGAGACATCCTTGCGGTGAAAAACCTTTGCTAGGCCCAGAAAAACGTTTAGCAAAAGCACACGTGGTCGACCCTTTGACCTTCATTTTAGGAGCGCCATAATTCAGGGGAAAGCCAGCGAAATGCACAACAATAAGTCATATTTTATTTACATACCGAGAACTGGTTTGAATTAAAGGGTTGTACCTACGCAGGACATCATGAGCTCATCCAAAGGAAAGGAACATAAAAAGTTCGATCATTCCATGAAACTAGCCATACAGATAGACACATGAATTCACAACACTGTTATGTGAAAATGGTCAAACTGAAAAACTACGGTCAAATTGCGGGAAACAACACAGGAAACTAAACTACAATTGTGGGGATGATACCGGAATTATGGAAAAGTAAGATTCCCAAGGTTATTTTGGGAAAACACACCAGAATTATGGGAAATTGCACTGGGATTACAAGAAATGTACACTGGCATTGTGTAGAATTGTTGGAAATTACAACAGAATTTTGGTAAACTGCAGTGGAATTGTGGGAATTACACCGGAATTGTTGGAAACTACACCAGAATTGCCAGCCACCCCCTCTAACCGGAGACCTGGATTACTGACCACACTCAATCCCACAACCACCCGCCACATTTTCTTCTTCTTCACGCATCCTCTGGCACGTGCGCGCCGGAAAAAATGGGCCGCATGCGGGCTTATTTTACGCGGATTTAGTGTGGCCGTGTGCGGGGGGGGGAGGGGGGTATGGATGGATGGAGGGGTGGGGGGGGGGTAGTCTCCGTGGTGGATAAGGTTGTTTTTTTTCTCATGGGGTTCAGTGAAGGTGGAGAATAAGGGATTATGGTCGTAAGCCCCCTTTTTTCATGGAGGGATTTTGTCGCCTCCCAATAAATAGAACAAATAAATAGAATTGAGCTGAGTGCAGAAAGTGGAGGGGAGGCTGTGTGTGTCCGCTCCCCTCCCTGCATGCCGGCCCTGTTGTGGTTTTGGTTCTTTATTATTGTTCTCCAATGACACTGTCTGATGTCAATCTCACTCCCCAGCTTCCACTAAAGTGAGGATTGGAAGTCCGAAGATAATTTTTTCTAAATATTCAATATTTTCCACAGTGTAGGCTGCCCCATGGTTATTATCGCCATGTGATTAAAACTGACCACCGGCCAAGATGACATGATGATGCCGCCGCCAAGAGGCTATGGCTACGGCTACGCTAACGCTAACGCTGCAGTGTGTGTCTGTATGTGAGCTCATGTCCGGGCCGTGGGTTCATGGTGACGGCTACGTCCGAGAGACGGCTAAGCTTCTCGTTTAGCATAGTTAGCATAGTTTACGATGCAACATCACACATTCTGAATGCTCCAGCAACAAAAGTATCACAAAGTTGCAGTGGGTCGTAGCCATGGGGATAACCCCCCCCCCCCCCCCCTCTGGAACGCCCGTTCCTCAGGAACACTGGAGGTGATTCCGTGTTCCATCATGGAACTTTGTTGACATTCAGCGTTCCGGGCTTGTGCATTCCTTCACACAGCGCTCCGCGCTGCATGCCGACCAGCCGGCAAAATTCCTCGCCTGTAATTATCTACACATATTTCATTGGCACACACATCCTCCCCCAGCTCACACACACACACACACACACACACACGTGCGCACACACACACACATGTACACACACACACACACAGAATGGTACAACATAACAAAGCCTTTTGCCACACACAGAAACACACACGAATACCAATCACCCATGCAAACAAACAAATTCACTGTCACTCATGAAAAGTTAAATGTAATTGATTTTCTAAAGGAAGAGTTGGAGAATAATTACTTTGTGTGTGCCTGTGAATGTGTGTGTGAGTGTTTCTAAAACTATAATGAAACTTAAGGTTGGTTTTTAATGTTGTATGTTTCAGGTAGGTGTGTGTGCGTGTGTGTTTGTGTGTTAGTGTTAATGTATAAATGTGTACGAAATAAAATAAAATGGGTTTTAAACATTGTATTATTCATGTAAATGTGTGTGTGTGTGCGCGCGTGTGTGTGTGTCTGCAATAAGGATAAACTATTTATAGAAACAAGCTTACTCTTGTAAGTACATTTCAATACTGCTTCCATTTAAGAAAAAGGAAAACTCACACATACACAAATCTTACAAGAACACATGCACACATTAATACACACACACACACACACACACACACGAACACTGCCACTCGCAACCTTGCCATGTTTTGGCGGTAGGTGTTAATTGCGTGGGGCCCCGGGGGAAGAGATGACATTGCCACGCTGTAGACACACACACACACACACACACACACACACACACACACACACACACACATACGTGCACGCGCACAAACGTGTGTCCCTTTGTTGCATGAAAGAAAGAAGTGTACACAATCCTATTCAAGTAATAACCTACTTTTTACTTTTTAACAACATTTTCCTTCTCATTCACAGACGATACTCACATCCATAGCGTGCCCAGCCCCTCCGCACGCACCGCTCCGTACGCCCGTAGCAACATCTCCCCAGTTGACCTAAAAAAGACACTGTTTTCACGGCTACGTGGCTGTTAATTGCTAATTAGGCTGGTGCAACTACACACACACACACACACACACACACACACACACACACACACACACACACACACACACCCTCCCCTCCTGTGAGTTGTTGGTGTTGTGTTGCTTTACACAGAATAATTACAACGCAAGGCACAGGTGAAGTGTGTCAACATCTGTTCCCTGTGTGGCTGGCAATTCTGGTGTAGTTTCCAACAATTCCGGTGTAATTCCCACAATTCCACTGCAGTTTACCAAAATTCTGTTGTAATTTCCAACAATTCTACACAATGCCAGTGTACATTTCTTGTAATCCCAGTGCAATTTCCCATAATTCTGGTGTGTTTTCCCAAAATAACCTTGGGAATCTTACTTTTCCATAATTCCGGTATCATCCCCACCGGCATGCAGGGAGGGGAGCGGACACACACAGCCTCCCCTCCACTTTCTGCACTCAGCTCAATTCTATTTATTTGTTCTATTTATTGGGAGGCGACAAAATCCCTCCATGAAAAAAGGGGGCTTACGACCATAATCCTTTATTCTCCACCTTCACTGAACCCCATGAGAAAAAAAACAACCTTATCCACCACGGAGACTACACCCCCCCCACCCCTCCATCCATCCATACCCCCCCCCCCCCCCCGCACACGGCCACACTAAATCCGCGTAAAATAAGCCCGCATGCGGCCCATTTTGTCCGCCGCGCACGTGCCAGAGGATGCGTGAAGAAGAAGAAAATGTGGCGGGTGGTTGTGGGATTGAGTGTGTCAGTAATCCAGGTCTCCGGTTAGAGGGGGTGGGGGGGGGGGGAGGAGAGAGGGGGGAGAGTGGGATCTGAACCCGCCACCTGCCCCGCCCCCTACCCCTCCCCCCTCGGTGGAGAGATCCCATCGCTGTGGAAATAATTGAAGAGTCGTCTCGATGTTGAAAGCTACGAGAAATACGGGAAATACCGTAGAAGCGGCACATGTGCGTGGATGTGACAATCCTATTCAAGTAATAACCTACTTTTTACTTTTTAACAACATTTTCCTTCTCATTCACAGACGATACTCACATCCATAGCGTGCCCAGCCCCTCCGCACGCACCGCTCCGTACGCCCGTAGCAACATCTCCCCAGTTGACCTAAAAAAGACACTGTTTTCACGGCTACGTGGCTGTTAATTGCTAATTAGGCTGGTGCAACTCACACCACACACACCACACCACACCACACCACACCACCCAACACACCACACCACAACACCACACACACATTAATACACACACACACACACACACACACACACACACACACACACACACACCCTCCCCTCCTGTGAGTTGTTGGTGTTGTGTTGCTTTACACAGAATAATTACAACGCAAGGCACAGGTGAAGTGTGTCAACATCTGTTCCCTGTGTGGCTGGCAATTCTGGTGTAGTTTCCAACCGGGAGAGAGGGGGGAGAGTGGGATCTGAACCCGCCACCTGCCCCCCCCCCTACCCCTCCCCCCTCGGTGGAGAGATCCCATCGCTGTGGAAATAATTGAAGAGTCGTCTCGATGTTGAAAGCTACGAGAAATACGGGAAATACCGTAGAAGCGGCACATGTGCGTGGATGTGAGTCAGTTTTTTTTCCCGTCTCCGAAACAAAAAGTGTACGAATTACAAAGTGAAGTCAAAGGTGTACAAAATGGCGGCTGCACGTGGAACACCGCCGCTCGGATTTCCGTTTATTTTCTCCTTTCCCGTGTGAAGTGGCGAGTGGGGAGCCGTGGCGCTCGGCAACAAGAGCCCCCCCCACCCCCCACCCCCCCCGACGAGACCGCTGCCGCCGCGCTCCGCATGACAATTATACGGCGGCGGCAGCGTACGACGGTTTATAATTCACGCCTGAAATAGAAACTGTTAATTAACGGGAAAGTATCGCACAAAAGTATTAATTTGAGCCCCGTTTGAGACCTTCCATTGGCGTGAGCTGCTGTGATAATTGATTAAGGCTAAAGGCTAATAGCTTCTTCTGGCACATTCTAATGGGAACGCATGTCGAGCGAAAGTGGAAAATCAACTTTAATTTAAGAGAAATAATATTGTTGACATTGCTATAGATGTATATATAGGTGTATATAATATATATATATATATTAATTTTTTTCAAGCATCATAAGTCATAGATAAGCATGTGTGAGTAAACGTTGGTTTAATCTGATGACTCCACCCTTATAAGTAGACAGACTTGGGTAGGAATGCTCGAGGTACTGGTTAGACCGGAAAGCCCGTTTCAAATAAAAGCTTGCGGTGGAATGCGAACACGACTTACTGTAAATGTCACGTATGATTCACACGCTAACAATGATGATGATAAAAATGTTTTTAAAAACCCGAGACAATTGAAGCCCAGGTGCATTTCTATCGCACATTTGACTTACTTGACACCTGCGGGGTGTGTGCAGCGTGACTATATTATTATTATATGTCTTCTCTAAATGTGTAACATAATGGTTATATTTGTGATAGATACTTGTGGTAGACGGAGATTTGTTTAAGCGGTATATCTGTATGGTGAAGTTTGTTTGCTATGCGTGAATGTGCGTATAATAATACAACAGAGTGTACAATAGTATATTTTTACAAGGCTTTGCCGAATACTCGATTCTGATTGGTCAATTACATCCTTTGGGTCTGTTATTTCTGAATAGCAGACCGTTGCTGTGGACCCCCGACAACCGATTCTGACCGTTTTAAGCATAAGTCTTATTTTAATAGTCTTATTTTAATCAATACTATTATTTTGTTGTTATATTTTATGTCAAATGATTGATTTCTTTAGTAAGTCGCCGTGTATTAAGCATGATAATTTGTGTCACGGTGACGCTTAATTTGGTGGTAATAATCGCTGACATTATCCCTGACATAAACATAAGATTCTAATAATATAATTGTACGGTGATATTTGTTGAAGATGTATAATTTGTATTGTATAGAGAAATGTGTGCTCGTGGGTGTGAGTGTGTACGGTGATACTTGTACTAAAAGTGTAACTAAGATATTTAATAAACAAAACAAGTTTGCAATGGTAATGAGAAGTAGTACTAGAGACAAGTACTACTGCACGATGACATGAGGTAATACTTTGGTCTCAGTAAGAGTGCAATAGGAAATCTTTAATCATGAGTGAATGTCCATAATTGGTTATATTTGGATAATTTGTATAATTAGAATAGAATTGTATAATGATGTTCTGTCGATATTTGACTTTGCGGGGTGTATGGTGCTGCTGCTGTGAGTGTATGGGCCCTAGATTTGCGTCGGGTGTAGGGTGGTGGGTGTGTGGTGTGATATTTGTGACCGAGCCAGCCAGCCAGGCAGGCAGGCAGGCAGGCAGGCAGGCAGGACTGGCAGACTGGGGGGTAGTCCCAGTCATCAGCCTGGTGAGCTGGGTGTCAGGGGGTGCCTGGGCGCTATTCATAGACCCCCTCCACCCCCCCCCGGAGCCGCCCCGCCACCCCGCCACCACCACCCAGCCACTGCCACCGATTACAGGCTGGCTCTCCCTTGGAACGCAGCAGGCAGACAGGGAGGGGGTGGGTGGGTGGTGGTGGGGTGAATCGAAGGGTAGGTGGGGGGTGAGGAGGAGGAGGAGGAGGAGAATGGAAGGGAAGGGTGGTGGTGGTGGTGGTGATGGCAGTGATGGTGGTGGTGGTGGTGGAGGAGGAGGAGGCGGAGGGGTAATGAATGGTAAACGGAAGCGCGTGGGAGTGTTCACCTATGGAAATAAATTGAATTTGGGAGGAGAAATACTAGGGCAGAGGGAGAGAGAGAACAGAGAGAGAGAGAGAGAGAGAGTGCTCTCCCGCCCACACTCGCTCGCGTTGTGTCGACGGGTAGCAGCTTGGCAACTGATTGACGATGACAGGAGAGAGAGAGAGAGAGAGAGAGACAGAGACAGAGAGAGAGAGAGAGAGAGAGAAGAGAGAGAGAGAGAGAGAGAGAGAGACTCCTGTAGAAAAGGGGGACAGTAGATGCACTAAGGGAAAAATGGGAGAAGAAGAAGAAGAAGAAGAAGACACCGACATGGAGAGTGTCTACCCACGCACGTCAGATACACCTGGCAGCGCATTAGTTATGCTTATATGTTTATATATTTATATTTGTATTATATATTTATATTTACCCTCTGGAGGAACTGCTGCTCGGCTGCTGCTGGAAGAAATGGGATGAGTGGGAACTCACCTGAGTGTGAGCAAGATGAGGCTCGCGCGTCGAGCAGGCCAGCGACGGTACTGCTACCGACCTCCTCACAGTCCCAGAGGGTGCCGTGCACTCTGACCTCCGCCGCACACGGACCTGCTCTAGCTTGGTGGGAATCGTGCATGCCTCCCTCGGCGGCCATATTGCTACGTGGCGATTCCTCGTCGTTACCTGCCAAAAAGGAATCCCCAGATTTAGCGTTGCTCGTTTGTGTGATGCCATTTTGCTGTAATTTGTCATTTTTGCAGATGCTTTTATCCAAAGGTAACTTACGGTGAATTCACAGCCATGTCATTCATTATCATTTCGTGGGGGGGGGGAGGCAGACCACCCTAACCAGTGGGCTAGGGGGGTTGGGGCCAGATGGAGGGGTCTCTCTCTCTCTGTGTCTCTGCACCGAGGTCTGCTCCCCGCTAAAGCCCAGCACGCCCCAGAGGGCTCAGGCAGTCAGACCGTCCAACAGCTGAACAGGCCTTCCACCAGCTGTTGGCCTGCTTTGTCTGTCTGTCTGTCAGCCTGTCTGTCTGTCAGCCTCT
>PIJE02000784.1:140595-143095 GCA_002895965.2 Coryphaenoides rupestris | reverse complement strand
CAGCCAGGAGGGCCTGTTTCTTTGAACAATGCTTCATGAACATCTCAATAAAAATTATTTAAATCACACTGTGTCTATTAGCCTACTTTCATATACAGATACCACAGCCGTGAGCTATCGCTTAAGTGTAACAGAAGTCACATGAGAGGTGCGCGCGTGTTGACCAGCTAATCAGCCCACCCAGCAACATCCCCACCACCATCACCACCATCACTTGTTGTTCCTTGCGGCGAGCATTTCCCCCGACTGCCCATGTGGGACTCCGACTTGCGTCAGTGCTCCCCGGCGACCCAGAGGGGCCCGGCGGGGAGGCTGGCTAGCTAGCTAGCGAGCGCCGCGAGGGACTAACTGCCTGTGTTGCCGAAGCCGTAACTCTTCCCAGCGCTAGCGCCGCCGCCGGGTTGCCAGGATGAGTCAGCCACTTAGGAGACACATAAAGCAGGGAACGCACGACAGAGAAGGGGATGATGGCAACCCCGAGCTCCAGTTAATCACGACTGAGATGCCGGGAGATATATTGAGTCGAGGTGCGGTCTATAAAAATACAAAAAAACAGAGAGCGTATATCTTGTCTCCGGTCTCCTCCACCCCCACCCCTCGGTCTGTTGACTACCGTTTGGCAATCGAGAAAGTGTGCACGTGAAAGTAACCTACTCCTTAGTTGTTCTGCACACAAACACACAAACATTAACAATACTGAGCTCCGTACGCTACCAAGGCCTATAGGTCAGTGCAACAAAATAGACTACATTAGCATGTAGAATTCTAACAAACTCATGCAAACCGAAATGCTAAAAGTACTTTTTGAGAATGCCTGCATGCGGGTCCAGATCTCTGAATCTGCCACATCTCCACCGAGTTGACCTGTTAAACCGGAATTCAACAATCCTGTCTTATCCCAGGCTAATCTTGGGAATGACATCATGACAACAACAATTGGATTTTAACATGGAGCCGTTTAAGATTATCATCCAAGTTATATTAACACACCCCTACACTACAGACCGGCTACACAGCAGCAGCACTAGCAGCAGCAGCAGCAGCACTAGCAGCAGCAGCAGCAGCAGCACTAGCAGCAGCAGCAGCAGCGGTAGGCCCCGCGCCTTGCTCTCTTACTCCATTACTCCCGTCGTTCGCCCGTGTCGCCGGCAACAGCTATTTTCAGACGTGCCTCATTTTCCCCTCAATCTTCCCCTGACAATAGCGCACGGCAGAGACCTCTTCACTTAAACACAGGCGGCTCTGCGTGCGTGAGAGAGAGACAGAGAGAGACAGAGAGAGAGAGGCAAGGTTGAGAGATCTCACATTGTTATGATAAGAGTGCCAAGTCAAAGCCATTTGCATTCAAGTGTGAGAGGAAGACATCTATTTTCGTGTTATGTGTACATGAATAGCACGAGCGAGCGAGAGAGGCAGAGAGAGAGAGAGAGAGAGAGAGAGAGAGAGAGAGCGAGAGAGAGTCTCTAAAGACTTCATAGGAAAAAAAAAACCCTACTCCATTCTATTGAAGTGTTTTTAATCATGATACTCTTCTCATTTACAACCCCATACATTTTCTGGTGAATGGTGTGGTGCACATTTCTGGAGCTGAGCATCAAGGGAAGGAACACAGGTCAACTCACACTTATCAACACACCAGTTATAACCGAAGAAGGTTAAAGATATGCTTCTCTGCTTTTTATTTGAAACGACACGATGATAATAGGAGTCTATTCAAAGCAGGATGGTTCATTTAACAAACCATCAAAGGCCTATCAGTCATAATCACATGACCCATAATCATATGGCCTGTAAAGCCCTTTGAGACTAACTGTGATTAAGGGCTATAAAAATACAATTGACTTGACTATCACACCACGGGACATGGAAGTCGTTTTTAATATTGAACTTGTTCAGGACCGGGCCGTCCCTGCATCCAGGCTCATGTGCCTGTTGGTCTGACGTGGTGCCGGTCTGCTGAACACCAAACCACACAATGTGTCCTAATGCTGCTCACATGGACGTCCTTACATCTGGAGAAAAGCCCACGTTCTGTCAAACGTGAATATAACATCATACCATAATATAATATATATGGTATATATAATATCTATAGACAATATCTATATCTATATCTAAATAATACTATAAAGTATCATATCGCAATTTTTTAGTATATGGCATTTTTAATAATATAATTATTAGAGTATATACATACACACCTATGCAGGGTGTCTTAATGACGGCATATTTATGAAGCGCAAATATTTGCGCAGAAGAAAGAAAAAATGGAAACTACTTCCCAGTGACACACACACACACAGTATACTGTATGTACTGTACATACTTATACACATCACATCACATATTGTAGACACATATACAGTATATCGGTAAATTAACTGAGTGTGTCTTTGTACTTAGTGTGCCACCCCCCAACCCCCCTACACACACACACGCACACATAAAACACACACACACACACACACACACACACACACACACACACACACACACACAC
>PIJE02000784.1:108095-135595 GCA_002895965.2 Coryphaenoides rupestris | reverse complement strand
GGTTGTTTCAAGCCGAGGCATTGATATATTAGGAATAGATGGCACATCCACCATAGATCTGCCTCTGGTTGCCAGGTGACGATATCTCATCCGTAGAGCAAACCCGGCTCCGTTTTTTTGTGATTTGACAGAAATGTTAATAAAAATAATAATAATAATAAACGCGTTCTACTGCTGCTTCCATCTTTTTTTCCAAGGACGGCATCTTGTGTCCGTATGATTGAAACCTACACCCTTGTCCTACCTGATGCTAGGGCCGGGCTTCTGAAGCAGAGAGAGAACTTATGACTACGGGACTTATTTATATTTAACCATAATCGATGAGAGAAATATGTTGATCGCCGTCCTAAAGGAAGTGTTTTATTTTTGTGTGAACACATTCTTGTCTTCGCCTCGTCTTTTTTGTCGTCCCACTTCTTTTTTTTCTAAATAATTGCTCATGCAAGGATATACCTATATCATATTGCTAAATATTTTGTAATAACTGCCTGAAATGCAAATACACACTTGCGAACTCTCCCAAACAAACTAAATAAAACAAAAAAAGAAGTATAAAACAGCTATTTCTTTGTAATTCTTTGCGAGTTTCTCCCTACTTGCTCGTTGGAATCCCTGTTGACAGACAGGGCTGATGCCTCCACACACACACAATGCAGATATGTGAAACATCATTTCATTTATCACACATAATGACATTCCGCTGTTGGCGGTTGAACCTAAATATACCCCACCCAGCCACTTAGAGCTCCAAACTTCAAAGAAACAAATCCAGTCTGAACGTCATTCCGGTCTTCGTTGCGACGGCTGTCCCCGTGAGGCCACTGGCACACGGCAGCCCGCGAGTTTCGGAGCGGGCTGCGACCTGAAGTGATCTGAAGGGCCGGCGATTGTCTCTCTCAAGCTCTGTCGAAAAGAAAAGAGCTTCCTCTCGCCTTCCTACCTCAGTTCTACCACGCCGCCGCAGCCCGACCCGGGTGTTGGTCTCCCGCAGGGTCGAGACGAGGTGTGTTGGATCTGCTCCCTCTTCACGGTAAGGCAGTGGAAAAGAGGGACACCTGAAGCTGGCTCTGTAGCTAACATGGCGGGGACGGCGGCGGAGGAGGAGTCAGTGGCAGTGCTCAGAGCACATGGGGAGTCCTGGGGGGCGATGCTCCATTGATGCTAATGCTAACACCACACGCGTTCAGTCAACACCGGTCATTAACCCCCCCCTTCCTCTTCCTCCTCCTCCTCCTCTGTGTGTCTGCGCTCCATGTGGCGCTTTAAGACTTGCGGAAGGTGAAAATATCCCGGGCCTTGGAGCCCCGCTTGCCCTCCGCGAGGGCGTGGGGGGTGAGGGTGGTGTTGGGCGAGGGGAGGGGAGGGCGAGGCTGGCGAGGCGGCGGGGGTACGGGCGTGCCTCCATAGGGGCAGCTCTGGGATCCGGGTGCTCCCCGGAGCCACTCCACGGTGGGGATGTAACGGCTGTCCCACATGCCCGGGCCGCACAGCTTGCACAGGTCGTGGAGGCTGCAGGGGATTCTGGGTAGCAGGCGGAACTGGTAGAGCAGACTGCGGGCCTGTTGGGGAGAGGAAGAGGGAGAGGAAGAGGAAGAGGTTGTTGGGTTAGGTGGGGGTGGGCTAAACCCAAAGGTCCTGGGTTCGATCCCCAACATCCGCAGCGAGATGCCCGAACACTGACTGAATCTGAATTCAGTGTCCCTCTGGGCGCCTGTTCACAATGTCTAAATGGTGACAAGCATACCATAAACAATGTGTGGTTAGGTTTTGTTTTCATGCTTGTTTCCCTTTTGTGACAGCCAAGAGATAACGGCAACATCCTTGTTCCGCGTTCGCCACCCGATCTGTTCAGTACTGATAAAAAAAACAAAACCTAAAAAAAAAAACCACTTCTGGTAAACAGGCGCGCAAACTGTGCTGCATGCTAACCGGGAAAGAAGGTCCATACATCTTATGGCTACAACGCTAATGCACACTCGCACACGCACACACACACACACACACACGCACACACACGAACACAGAGCCGACCATAAAGCACTTCCAGCCACTTGATCCATTTACAGTATATGAAGGCGACCTCCCTCCGGCAGCGAAGGCACAGTGCCAATGTGCATAGCAGCAGATATACGTTTAACATGCAAATAATGTTCGTGTCATCGGGTTCAGTTAAAGCGTTTTTTTTCCTCCCGTTCCAGGTAACAACTGAAGGTTAATTCCATACGGGTTTGAACTATGGGCTATCAAGGGTCAAACACAAGCACACAACTTTATATTTGCTGCTTGCTACAATTGTATAATCTCTCTATAATCTATCTCCGTCGGTGGCCATAGTGCAGTATGTGGGCTGTGTGCGTGTGTGCACATGTGTGTGTGTGTGTGGTTGGTGGCCGGTTTAAGCAGCCTCACCTGCAGAACCGAGTTAAGCTGATTAGAGTCTGGGGTTGTGGGGGAGGCTGCACACCTGGTGCACTGGGCAATCAAGGCACACCGGATAAACCAGCCCTCACTTCACACGCACACACCCACACACACACTCAGGAGGAGCCCTGGGATCGTATCATTCTCCACCTGCACTGTCTACCAAACATTTACCCCTGTACAATTAAGGGTGCGTGTCCACAGGATGCATTGCAGTGTGATTCCCCCCCCCCGTCCGTCAGGTGATCATGGTAACTGGAGACCACCCAATCAAATCAACCAAACGCTGAGTGTGACCGGGTGTTTTTGCGCCGAGGACGCTGAGCGCTGTAAACGCTGAACTTCATTGGGCTTGCATTGAAAATAGGCGATTAGCCCACTTTGGTGGCGTGTAGCCAAATGTTTCCAATGTTTAAAAATGTCACCCCCCCCACCAAAACATTTCTTAAATCTTAATTCAGTATTGGTGGACCATTATTAGAAGACAGAACTATTCTAACTATTTTCAGGGCACCAAGTAGCCTCTCCTGGCATCGTCGCTGAGTGCATACTGGCGTAGCATAGCGTACTAGCATAGCGTACCAGCGTAGCGTACTAGCGTAGCATGGTGTACTAGCATAGCGTAGTGTACTAGCACAGCGCGGTGTATTTAGCGTGGCGTACTAGCGTGGCGTAGCTTGGCGTCACCTTGCGTAGCACCAGCTCCCCGTTCATGTGCATGGACAGGTTGCTGAAGTGGAGCAGCATCTGGTCGGTGGCCAGCTGCTGGTCGCTCACATCCTCGCCGTACAACACGATGATCGCCACGCACAGGAAAAGGTGGAAGTAGTCCGTCTGCAGAGAGAAGGAGGGGAGAGGGCCGAGTTAGTCACCAGAACTAGCGCCGCCGCTGCGCTCCATCCAGAACCAGAGGAATACGTTTCGACCTGCATAGCGAGCTTCTCTGTCTCACTGCTGTTTATAGACACTTATATATATAGATGACAGGTGAAAGGTCAACGATGTCATTGTGAACGAGAAGGAAAGTGCTTGACTTGGAGCCAGGTGATACAGTATTAACTGGGAGAGCTGTAATGGCGCGACGTAATTGGTCGTAATGTCCCAGGGGTGTGGTTTCCTTTCCTATTCGGAAGAGAACAGCCATTTCTACCCCGCACCCTCCTCCGCCTCTACGATTTTAATAAGCACATTTCTGTCCAAAACACTTTACAGTTTGAGGTTTTGGGGAAATAATTCATCGTTGCAGATTAGATAAGTATACATAATAAAAAACCTAATAAAAAAACATAAATTAAATGTAGCTCTGCCAAACCATTTTATATTTATATATTTAAAAACATAGCAATTATGCTCCCCTCCCTTTCAATAACACGACTTGTATAATATGTATATTTTCTAGGCCTACATTGCAGATGATTGCTCCTGAAATTAGAACAGGTAATAATGTATATAAAATATAAAAATTATATATAAGCCTATATAAGCCTATATAATAATACATAAAAATAAGCAAAACATATATATAAGCCTGCCCTACTTGGGACTAAGCTACTGGACATGCAGGTGGACGCTCCACTAGTGGCCTGGATTACTAACTACCTCACAGGTCGGCCACAGCATGTGAGGCTGCAGAGCAACATGTCGGACACGAAAGTGAGCAACACGGGAGCACCTCAGGGGACAGTCCTGTCTCCCTTTCTGTTCATACTCTACACCTCAGACTTCAGATACAGCTCACAGTCCTGCCACCTGCAGATGTTTTCAGATGACTGTATCAGAAAGAGGCTGGAGTCCGAGTACAGGAGTGTGGTGGACACCAGACACACAACACAGTAGAAGATGACGCTGGCCACCACAGAGTGATAGAACATCTGCAGCATGGTCTGCAGACGTTGAAAGATCTGAGTCTCCGTAGGAAATACAGGCGACTCTGACCTTTCTTATACAGGGCCTCTGTGTTTTTAGTCCAGTCCATTTTATTGTCTATGTGAACACCCAGGTACTTATATTCCTCGACAGTGTCCACCTCGGTCCCCCTGATGCTGACCGGTTTCGGGTGAGTCGGTTGCTTCCTGAAATCCACCACCAACTCCTTTGTCTTGGAGATGTTGAGTTGCAGGTGATTTAGTCCACACCACTCCACGAAACTGTCCACCACACTCCTGTACTCGGCTCCGCTCATGTGGGTGTGCTTAATGTAGCCTGTAGCACCTGTCAGCGCTGCTTAATATGCACAGCGTAGCGTTAGCACGGTGCACGCGGTGCACACGGCGCGTGAGCAGTCCTCGCATTCCTGAGGAGCCGCTGTCATGCGGCTGTAATGCGCATACATTTGATTTGATTATCATGTTCTTTGGCTTTTAGTTTAGCACACAAATACATTTTTAGGTGGAATAGTCTGAGAGAACAAATGAAGTATTATCAGGAATATCGTTATCCTTTTAAGGGGTTAGTTCAGGATTGTACCTGGGATCTTTTCCCGGGTTTAGACAAAAGCAGTGAGATCACCGTTTTGTTTTACATAGTTTATTCCAGCTGTACACACATCAAGTCAAGTCAAGTTACAGTCTCAAAGGGCTTTACAGGCCGTATGATTAAGGGCCATGTGCCCTAGCCCCCTAAGAGCAAGAAACGACTCCCTTAATTAACAAGGAAGAAATCTGGAGAAGGAACACAGAGGGGAGATCCTTCCTTCCAGGGACGGTTTGGAGTGCAATGGGTGTCATACGGGCATGGAAAGGAGATATATTTCATGTAAATAGATGTGTCATGTTAGCCTCATCTAGAAGGTGCATTGGGTTGAGCTGTGGCGCTAATGCTATGGCACCTGGCAATTAAAACATCAGCGTGCTAATGCTAATGGGTACTGGGTTACGTACGGTCGATCGCTGGACAGACAGACACAAAAGTGGTCTCACCGCTCTTGTCCAACCCCAGAACGGAGCACAAAAGGAACAAAAAACCGCAATAACTTCAAGTTTCAAGTATTTTTATTGTAACTTCACAATTTACACGTGAGTATAAACAGTGAGTTAAAAACTTTTTGTGCAAAACGCCCGACAGCCGACAGTAATTATAAAGAATACAAAATAGAGTAAAATTACAAAATAGAAAATAGAACTATAAATAGAATTCTATATAAAATACGTAAATGAAATCTAAAATGAAATGGAATATACAGTAAAATTAGTAAAATATCCATACACATATAAATCGATGTACTAAAATATACATTGTTATATGCTGTATGCTGACATTCACAGAATGTCACGGGATACCTTCCCAGACAGTCGACACAACACTAGCACCAGCAGTTGGCACCAGGACTAGCACTTGTCATCATCATTCATGACGTCTTTTAACAAAGTCTTCGGCAGTGAGACGGTAGCTGCCAGGGTGTGCGTCAGCGATCGCGACTCGCAAGAATCGCGGCGGGGATTAGCTGAACTGTAATTATCTGAGCTGAAACGTTGCCACCCGTTCTTGTACAACAAAGAGCAAGGCAGGTAACAACAGCAGTGTCACCTTGCTGGTCATGTAAGACGCATGTACAGAAACACATCAAACACAGCGATCGTCTCCAGTCAGACGCACTTAGCGGAGGGCGGGATGGCGTCGGCTCCCAGCGGAAAGGTTGTCGGTTCGAACCCCCAGTCTCTGCAGTGTACCTGTAGTCAAGTCGAGTCCATTTTATTCGTGATGCCCTTAATCATAGTTACAGTCTGAAAGCTTTACAGGCCATATGATTATAGGCCAAGTGATTATACCTGTAAAGGCATTCTTGAGCAAGACATCCTAACCCCCCCCCCCCCCCTCTACCATGCATGGAAACAAATCTATACCGAAACGGTCGACTTAAACACCAAATCCTAAACAGGGAACTTGTTGTTGATTGTAGACAAAGCAGGTGGAACAATGCCAGCATGCCAGCGCTCTCCTGAGTGTGTGTGTGTGTGTGTGTGTGTGTGTGTGTTGTGTGTGTGTGGCGATGGCTGGTTGAACCTGTGGTGCATTGATTCATCATTGCACCACAGGTGTGCAGCTCAACCACAGACGCTCCACAGTTAGTGACGACTTTGGTGACGGTTCCGGTGTCAAAGTCAAAGCCGTCTGAAACATGACATTCTTGAACTGAGCGACAGTACGCAAAGAAGTAGGCAACAAAAGAAGATAAAATAGCAAGAAGAGAATTTATATTATATATTTATTTTATATATATATATATATACTGTACATGCATTGAAAAATATATTGATATAATTATATATATAGATAGAAATAATTAAGCAGCACAATAACATAATAAGATGACACAATAGTACAATATATATAATATACATATAATGATTAAAAGTATAAAATGTAATGTTGAATCCAGAGTATTGAATATTGAGTGTTATAAATGTGCAAGTAAGTAAGGGCAGACTGCAGAACAATATCCTCACGCTCCCCCTTCCCCTTGCAGGCGGGTCCTGCTGAACTACGCGGTGTTTCAACCCGGACATGGGCTACTGCCAGGGCATGTCGGACCTGGTGGCCCGCTGCTGACCGAGGTCCGGGACGAGAGCGATACCTTCTGGTGCTTCGTGGGGCTCATGGAGAACACCATCTTCATCAGCTCGCCACGCGACGAGGACATGGAGCGGCAGCTGGTACTGACGGGTGGTGCGCACGTGGGGGGGGGGAGGGGTCATGGTGGGTGGGTGGGTGGGTGGGGGTTAGGGGTGGGTGGGGTGGTTGGGTTGGTGGTTGGGTGGGTGGGTCTTTGTCTGTATGTCACAGGCAGCAGTGGTGGAAAGCGTAGGAGTACGCTATATTTGGATCCTATACCATGCAGAATATACTGTACCTTTTTAAAGTAACAAAAACCCTTTCAAGCTACCCAAGGAATCTATATAATTATAAAATATATATGTTTATATATATTTATATGTATGTTTATACGTTTTATGAATTATTCTAGATATTTATATCATGATTTATTTAAGACAAGTGAAATGAGTATTCTATTCTGGTCTAAGAATGGAGTCAAAACCACCTCCTCACCTCCTCCTCCCCCCCCCCCACCACCACCTCCCGTACCTCCACCTCCACCTCCCCTAACTCCACCTCCTCCACCTCCATCTCCTCCACCCCCACCTCCACCATTCTAACTCCACCTCCCCTACCACCACCTCCCGTACCTCGCCTCGCGCGCGCGGAGCGTGCGAGCCGTGCGCCGCGTGCGCGCGAGCGCGTGCGCCGTGCCGCCACCTCCCCCACCCGTACCTCCACCTCCCCCTCCATATCTACCTCCACCTCCCCTGCCCCTCCCTACCTCCGCCTCCCCCACCCCCCTCCCGTACCTCCACCTCCTCCACCCCTACCTCAACCTCCCCTACCACCACCTATTCTAACTCCACCTCCCCTTATGCCACCTCCCCCCCCCCCCTACCCCCCCCCTCCCTACCTCCAACCTCCCCACCCCTACCACCACCTCCCGTACCTCCACCTCCACCTCCCCTAACTCCACCTCCTCCACCTCCACCTATTCTAACTCCACCTCCCCTACCACCACCTCCCGTACCTCCCCAACCCCTACCTCCACCTCCCCTACCTCAACCTCCCCTAACTCCAACTCCTCCACCTATTCTAACTCCACCTCCCCTACCACAACCTCCCCTACCACCACCTCCCGTACCTCCTCCACCTCCCCTACCACCACCTCCCCCCCACCTCCTACCTCCACCTCCCCCTACCACCATCTCCACCACCTCCCCTCCCCTACGCCACCTCCCCACCCCCCACTCAACTTCCCCCCCCTCCTCCTCCGCCTCCTCCCCACCTCTCCTACCTCCCCTCCCCACCCCACCTGGTTCCAGATGTACCTGCGTGAGCTGCTGCGTCTGATGCTGCCGCGCTTCCACCAGCACCTGACCCAGCTGGGGCGAGGAACGGCCTTGCAGCTGCTCTTCTTGCCACCGCTGGGTGCTGCTCTGTTCAAGCGGGAGTTCCCCGACAATGACGCCCTGCGCATGTGGGGAGGCCTGCTGGGCACACTACCAGGTCAGGGTCCGGGGTCCGGGGTCTGGGGTCTGGGGCCCGCATCCGGCCTGTGCTGCTCTGGGTCTCTTTACTGTCAGAGGGGGGAGGGAGAGAAGATAGACATCCAATTGCATACACACACTCACACATGACCATCACAACAAACACACACTCACACACACATACACACGGACACACATACACACACACACACACACACACACACACACACACAACACACAGAGACACAAACAAAAACATAGACACACACAGACACACACCACCCACACACACACACACACGCACTGAGAAAACAAGTTTGGGTCAGAGGTTTGGCCCGGTTGTGGCTAGCTCGGGTCTAGACGTGTTGTCATGGTGTAATGGATAAAGGGGAGTTTTTACCACGCTGGGTCCACACGTAATAGGGTGTAGAACGCTCAGGCAGACTTTGACTCACTCAACGTCGGAAACATCGTGACGTTCGAGAGATCGACGACAGCATTCTCCCCTGTCAGTTAATGATGAGAAGAAGAAGAAGATCTTAATCCACACACAGTGGTCACACAACACACAGCGGGAAGTGGCGGCCGCCAAACACACAGACGTGATCAACCGAGTGATTGGTGGGGTTTCCGATCTGATGGACCCAGTGAGCGTGGCCATAAATACTAGTGGGGCGGACTTGGGCTTCAGCTGCTGAATCGCCGACCACGTCCACTTTGATATTGTTATTTTAATAATTCACGACATGAAATAATGATTACGGGAATTAGTATAATAATTACTCTCTTAGAGAATAGACGATGAACACAGGCTATAACCCGGGTGTGCGCGGACAAGCAAGCCAAAGATAAACTAAAGCAATCTAAAGCAAACTAATCAATCTTTCATAATTCAACGATTCAATGCTTGCAGAGTTCGTCATTTCTGCAGCCACTGACTGCCAGTTAGTACTCTGACTAACTCAAGGAAATTGTAATGTTAGTGGGCTGCAGAGTAGGGCAGTGGGGCAGACTAATTCCTGCCCCAATGAGCCTCTATTGGCGCTTCTTGCAGTTCTCATCTTTGACCACAAGGAGATATAATAAATCTGCCAGCACAAAATAGGGCAGGGAGGATCCTGCCCAAAGCACTAAACTGAGATCGAATCACTGAAATTAATGACGATTTTAACTTCCAAAGATCATAAATTGTTGACTAACATACAGAAACTAGGTGATATTTATTGCAATGTAATTTATGATGTATTAACGTGGAAAGTTGAAGTCCGGCTGTCTTTTTTCTGCCGTTTCATGTATTTTATTTTCTTCTGCGTTTTGACAAGTGAATAAGATTTGTGCGTTTTGAGGCACTTTGAAGGGTGGATGCAGTCCGTCTGGTTTGAGGAGGGAGGGTGGGACGGGGTGGATGTAGAACAAAACACATGGCGAGAGACCCGACCCTCCCCAGGTGTGGTCCACCGATGGTCTCGGAGCAAGTGGAGCGCATGACACAATACGTCTGACGGACAGATGCTGAGAGAGAGAGAGAGAGAGAGAGAGAGAGAGAGAGAGAGAGAGAGAGAGAAGAGAGAGAGAGAGATACGAGAGAGAGAGAGAGAGAGAGAGAGAGAGAGAGAGAGAGAGAGAGAGAGAGAGAGAGAGAGAGAGGTGAGGAGGGGGACGGGGAGTGGGGGTTGGTTGCCGAAGATGTTTGAAGCCATCTGCAGATGGTCAGTGAATGTCGGAAACTCTCGGAAACACACTGTGTCTTCTTGGCTCAGAGGAGGCCCCCCCCCCCCCCCCCCCAGACACGACAGCTTTCCGCTGCCATCATAACAGCGCTACGCCGCGTCGGGACATGAGCCTCGCTCAACGATCAACGCCAGGGTGTCGGTCACAGAGGGGAAAATCCGTGCCTCGCGTCGCGTGTCCGGCACAGCCTTTATTTATCCAGGGAAAGAGACACGACGCCATGTTGTCATCCTCAAGTGCGCCGTGATTACAGTGCAAGTCAACGGACAAACAGTCGGAGTACAATGAATGTGAATAATTGCCAGTGAATAAAAGTGCCAGACAATGAAATCATGATAAAATACAAGACGATAGAAACAATAGCAACCATCAGCTGTTATGTTATGTCCATAACAGCTGATGGTTTAATCCTTCAGTTCCTCCCAGTTTAAGAAGGTTTTAGAGGGTGCTCCAAACATGGCAGCATAGAATAGTGTAAATATTGAATAGTGTTGTGAATCTACAGTATCATACATGTTTAGAGATCCATCTTGACATGAAAAGCTGTATTTTAATGCAACAACCACCAGAGACGAGTGACGTTTTCCGCAACTAAAGAAGTGTACGTGATCCGACAGCAGCTTGAGTTGGAAACAGAGACACACACACGTGCTCTCCTCTGAGATTTCACGGCACAAATGACTGCACTCGTTCTGGCCGGACGGGGAACAACGAGCTGTGCGGCTGATGACAGTGTGGCCTGTTCTCAAGCAACCACAGCTGGGGGTCCCGGGGGAGACGGGGGTCCCGGGGGAGACACCGTGTTGTGTGTTGACTGTGTTTCTTCTCTCAGTAAGGTCACTAAATTAGCTCTCTTATGAGCTGGCAGAGGGACAGAAGGAACGGTTGCTTTCAAGTCAGCCGATCTCTTATTCATATGTGTGCTTAACTAAAACATGTGCGTAGTATAGAATACTGTTATGACTCTGTTAATACTCATGTCATATATATCAGTCGTCAATATCATGATGATGATGATGGTATATAGAATATATATAGAATAGAATAGAACTTTATTAATCCCGAAGGAAATTCTTGTGCCAGGTTACATAGCGATACAGTACAATAAAACAATATGGAAAACAACAGAATGATAAAAATAAACTAACGGATTTACAATTTACAGTTAAAATATACAAATATGTAGGTTATTCCGACGGCGAAAACAATTTGGCATGATTGAAGTGTAATATTATTGGACATGACATTAAGAATATTGCACATGATGATGAGAGGAGATGAGCGGTAGTGTTATAGATATAAATTAACCACAAAAAATAGTTCCTCCTCATAAACTATTATTCCACGTTAATACATCATAAATTACATTGCAATAAATATCACCTAGTTTCTGTATGTTAGTCAACAATTTATGATCTTTGGAAGTTAAAATCGTCATTAATTTCAGTGATTCGATCTCAGTTTAGTGCTTTGGGCAGGATCCTCCCTGCCCTATTTTGTGCTGGCAGATTTATTATATCTCCTTGTGGTCAAAGATGAGAACTGCAAGAAGCGCCAATAGAGGCTCATTGGGGCAGGAATTAGTCTGCCCCACTGCCCTACTCTGCAGCCCACTAACATTACAATTTCCTTGAGTTAGTCAGAGTACTAACTGGCAGTCAGTGGCTGCAGAAATGACGAACTCTGCAAGCATTGAATCGTTGAATTATGAAAGATTGGATTAGTTTGCTTTAGATTGCTTTAGTTTATCTTGGCTTCTTGTCGCGCACACCCGGGTTATAGCCTGTGTTCATCGTCTATTCTCTAATAGAGTAATTATTATACTAATTCCCGTAATCATTATTTCATGTCGTGAATTATTAAAATAACAATATCAAAGTGGACGTGGTCGGCGATTCAGCAGCTGAAGCCCAAGTCCGCCCCACTGGTATTTATGGCCACGCTCACTGGGTCCATCAGATCGGAAACCCCACCAATCACTCGGTTGATCACGTCTGTGTGTTTGGCGGCCGCCACTTCCCGCTGTGTGTTGTGTGACCACTATGTGTGGATTAAGATCTTCTTCTTCTTCTCATCATTAACTGACAGGGGAGAATGCTGTCGTCGATCTCTCGAGCGTCACGATGTTTCCGACGTTGAGTGAGTCAAAGTCTGCCTGAGCGTTCTACACCCTATTACGTGTGGACCCAGCGTGGTAAAAACTCCCCTTTATCCATTACACCATGACAACACGTCTAGACCCGAGCTAGCCACAACCGGGCCAAACCTCTGACCCAAACTTGTTTTCTCAGTGCGTGTGTGTGTGTGTGGGTGGGTGTGTCTGTGTTTCTATGTTTAGTGTTTGTTTGTGTCTCTGTCTGTGTGAATGCTGGTGTGTGTGTGTGTGTGTCTCTCTATTTGTATGTGTGTGTATGTGTGTCTCTCTGTGTGTATGTGTGTGTGTGTGTGTGTCTCTGTGTGCTGTGTCTGTGTCGGTCTCTTTCTCTCTCTCTCTCGGTCTCTCTTTTTCTCTCTCTCTCTCTCTCGCTCTCTCTGTCTCTGTCTCGATCTCTTTCTGTCTGTCTTTATCTCTCTCTCTCACTATCTCTGTCTCGCTCTTGCTCGCTCTCTCTCTCTGTCTGTCTTTATCTCTCTCTCTCACTATCTCTGTCTCGCTCTTGCTCGCTCTCTCTCTCTGTCTGTCTTTATCTCTCTCTCTCACTATCTCTGTCTCGCTCTTGCTCGCTCTCTCTCTCTGTCTGTCTTTGCCTCTCTCTCACTGTCTCTGTATGTCCCTCTGTCTCGATCTGTCCCTCTGTCTCTCTCTCTATCTGTCTCTCTCTCTCTCTGTCACTCTCGCTGTCACTTTCTCTCACTCTCCTTTGTCAGTTCCCCTTTGCTTCAACCGTCACCTTTTTTTCCCCATTTCCCACTTAAATCGTGCCCCTATTTTCACCCCCTCATCTTCACCCTCTTCACACATCATGTCTCTGTCTCTCTGTCTGTCTGTGACTGTCTGTCTGTCTCTCTGTCTCTCTGTCTGTCTGTCTCTTTCTGTCTCTCTGTCTGTCTCTCTGTCTGTCTCTCTGTCTGTCTGTTTTCTCTTCCCGTGTCTTTCCCCTCCCCTCTTTTTCTCTGCTGCTTGCAATTTCACTTAATTCAATTAAAAAAAAGCTTGCTTTGCATAAATGAAATTATTATAAAAAAAAGTATGCAAACGCATGATTGCAACAAAAGAGAAATAATTATATCTACAACAAAAACTACACTCGACAAAAATAATGAAAAAAAACATCAAAAACTTCCAATCCGTGTGTGATGTTCTCTCGTTCTCCGTCTGTATGTTCTTTTGTAATTCCTCCACAATTACATACGTGCCTCGCCTCGCACCCGACGCCGCACACTCCGGCACCTTTCGTCTCACAGCAGCAGCCACCCTCGGGGGGAGACGGCTAGCATGTTTCACGCTTTGTTGAGTCCTACTAAGCCCCCCCCCCCCCGACAGCACACGATTGACTCACACTCACCGCTAATGGCTTTTTATTTATTTCTTTATTTCTTTATTTATTAAAAGGAGGGACGAGAGGATCTGAGTAGCGTATTAGCGGCGCGGCTCTCATTACGGCCCGCCGCTACGTGTCTGGGTGTAATGTGTTGAGTTGTGCTGCGCGTTAGCCCCGGCGGCGGGCTCATGTGGGTGTGCTTAATGTAGCCTGTAGCACCTGTCAGCGCTGCTTAATATGCACAGCGTAGCGTTAGCACGGTGCACACGCCGCGTGAGCAGTCCTCGCATTCCTGAGGAGCCGCTGTCATGCGGCTGTAATGCGCATACATTTGATTTGATTATCATGTTCTTTGGCTTTTAGTTTAGCACACAAATACATTTTTAGGTGGAATAGTCTGAGAGAAGAAATGAAGTATTATCAGGAATATCGTTATCCTTTTAAGGGGTTAGTTCAGGATTGTACCTGGGATCTTTTCCCGGGTTTAGACAAAAGCAGTGAGATCACCGTTTTGTTTTACATAGTTTATTCCAGCTGTACACACATCAAGTCAAGTTACAGTCTCAAAGGGCTTTACAGGCCATATGATTAAGGGCCATGTGCCCTAGCCCCCGCTAAGGGCAACAAACGACTCCCTTAATTAACAAGGAAAAAACCTGGAGAAGGAACACAGAGTGGGGGATCCCTCCTTCCAGGGACGGTTTGGGGTGCAATGGGTGTCATACGGGCATGAAAAGGAGATATATTTCATGTAAATAGATGTGTCATGTTAGCCTCACCTAGAAGGTGCATTGGGTTGAGTTGTGGAGCTAATGCTATGGCACCTGGCAATTAAAACATCAGCGTGCTAATGCTAATGGGTACTGGGTTACGTACGGTCGATCGCTGGACAGACAGACACAAAAGTGGTCTCACCGCTCTTGTCTAACCCCAGAACGGAGCACAAAAGGCGATAAAGCCTAAATCCGGAAACAAAAACACCGGAATATATACTTTCAATTAGCAGCGACAGGCATTTTTGTCATCATCATTCATGACGTCTTTTAACAAAGTCTTCGGCAGTGAGACGGTAGCTGCCGGGGTGTGCGTCAGCGATCGCGACTCGCAAGAATCGCGGCGGGGATTAGCTGAACTGTAATTATCTGGTCTGAAACGTTGCCACCCGTCCTTGTACAACAAAGAGCAAGGCAGGTAACAACAGCAGTGTCACCTTGCTGGTCATGTAAGACGCATGTACAGAAACACATCAAACACAGCGATCGTCTCCAGTCCAGACGCGCTTAGCGGATGGTGTCGGCTCCCAGCGGAAAGGTTGTCGGTTCGAACCCCCAGTCTCTGCAGTGTACCTGTAGTCAAGTCGAGTCCATTTTATTTGTGATGCCCTTAATCATAGTTACAGTCTGAAAGGGCTTTACAGGCCATATGATTATAGGCCAAGTGATTATACCTGTAAAGGCATTCTTGAGCAAGACATCCTAACCCCCCCCCCCCCCCCCCCCCCCCTCTACCATGCATGGAAACAAATCTATACCGAAACGGTCGACTTAAACACCAAATCTTAAACAGGGAACTTGTTGTTGATTGTAGACAAAGCAGGTGGAACAATGCCAGCATGCCAGCGCTCTCCTGAGTGTGTGTATATGTGTGTGTGTGTGTGTGTGTGTGTGTGGCGATGGCTGGTTGAACCTGTGGTGCATTGATTCATCATTGCACCACAGGTGTGCAGCTCCAACCACAGACGCTCCACAGTTAGTGACGACTTTGGTGACGGTTCCCGGTGTCAAAGTCAAAGCCAGTCTGAACAGTGACATTCTTGAAACATGAGCGACAGTACGCAAAGAAAGTAGGCAACAAAGAAGATAAAATAGCAAGAAGAGAATTTATATTATATATTTATTTTATATATATATATATATACTGTACATGTATTGAAAAAATATATAGATAGAATTATATATATAGATAGAAATAATTAAGCAGCACAATATACATAATAAGATGACACAACATACAATATTTATAATATACATAATAATGATTAAAAGTATAAAATGTAATGTTGAATCCAGAAGTATTGAATATTGAGTGTTATAAATGTGCAAGTAAGTAAGGGCAGATGCAGAACAATATCCTCCACGCTCCCCCTTCCCCTTGCAGGCGGGTCCTGCTGAACTACGCGGTGTTCAACCCCGGACATGGGCTACTGCCAGGGCATGTCGGACCTGGTGGCCCCGCTGCTGACCGAGGTCCGGGACGAGAGCGATACCTTCTGGTGCTTCGTGGGGCTCATGGAGAACACCATCTTCATCAGCTCGCCACGCGACGAGGACATGGAGCGGCAGCTGGTACTGACGGGTGGTGTGCGCGTGGGGGGGGGGGGAGGGGTCATGGTGGGTGGGTGGGTGGGTGGGTGGGTTGGTGGGGGTTAGGGGTGGGTGGGGTGGTTGGCGTTGGTGGTTGGGTGGGTGGGTCTTTGTCTGTATGTCACAGGCAGCAGTGGTGGAAAGCGTAGGAGTACGCTATATTTGGATCCTATACATGCAGAATATACTGTACCTTTTTAAAGTAACAAAACGCCTTTCAAGCTACCCAAGGAATCTGTATATAATTATAAAATATATATGTTTATATATATTTATATGTATGTTTATACGTTTTATGAATTATTCTAGATATTTATATCATGATTTATTTAAGACAAGTGAAATGAGTATTCTATTCTGGTCTAAGAATGGAGTCAAAACCACCTCCTCACCTCCTCCTCCCCCACCCCCACTTCAACCTCCACCTCCCCCTCGCATGCCTCCTCCACCTCCCCTACCTCCATCTCCTCCACCCCCACCTCCACCGATTCTAATTCCATCTCCCCTACCACCACCTCGCGTACCTCCGCCTCCCCCACCCCTACCTCAACCTCCCCTGCCGCCACCTCCCCTACCCGTACCTCCACCTCCCCCACCCCTATATCTACCTCCACCTCCCCTGCCACCACCTCCCGTACCTCCGCCTCCCCCACCCCTACCACCACCTCCCGTACCTCCACCTCCTCCACCCCTACCTCAACCTCCCCTACCACCACCTATTCTAACTCCACCTCCCCTTATGCCACCTCCCCACCTCCCCCTCCCCTGCCACCACCTCCCGTACCTCCACCTCCGCCCACCGCCTACCACCCAGCCTCCCGTACCCTTTTTCCCCCAAACCCCACTTTCCGCCCCCCCACCCCTCCCCTAACTCCCACTCCTCCACCTCACACGTATTCTAACTCACTCTCCCTCCTACCCCACCTCCCGTACCGTCCGCCCAGACCCCTAACCCTCCACCTCCCCCTACCCTCAAACCTCCACCTAACTCCAACTCCAATCCACCTATTCTAAATCCACCTCCCCTACCACAAGCCTCCCGTACCTCCCCAACCCCTACCTCCACCTCCCCTACCTCAACCTCCCCTAACTCCAACTCCTCCACCTACTCTAACTCCACCTCCCCTACCACCACCTCACCCTACCTCCACCTCCCCTACCTCAACCTCCTCCAACTCCCCTACCACCACCTCCCGTACCTCCTCCACCTCCCCCACCCCTACCTCCACCTCCCCCTACCACCATCTCCACCACCTCCCCCTCCCCTACGCCACCTCCCCCACCCCCACCTCAACTTCCCCCTCCCCTACCTCCTCCGCCTCCTCCCCCACCTCTCCTACCTCCCCCTCCCCCTCCCCCACCCCCACCTGGTTCCAGATGTACCTGCGTGAGCTGCTGCGTCTGATGCTGCCGCGCTTCCACCAGCACCTGACCCAGCTGGGCGAGGACGGCCTGCAGCTGCTCTTCTGCCACCGCTGGGTGCTGCTCTGCTTCAAGCGGGAGTTCCCCGACAATGACGCCCTGCGCATGTGGGAGGCCTGCTGGGCGCACTACCAGGTCAGGGTCCGGGGTCCGGGGTCTGGGGTCTGGGGCCCGCATCCGGCCTGTGCTGCTCTGGGTCTCTTTACTGTCAGAGGGGGGAGAGACAGACAGAAGAGAGAGAGAGACAGAGACAAAAAGAGAGCGAGAGAGAAATTCCCCTGACCTCATGATCTCCACGTTGGGGTTGTCCTCTCCTCTGAAGAAGAGGTTGCTGCGGTCTGTCCTCACCACGTCCTTGTCCACCGTGAACTGGACCTTCCTCCAGAACTCACTGTGCTCCTCAGGGGTCATGGACAACCTGCACAGAGCCCCAGACCCAAGACCCAGGACTCAGACTCAGTCAAACACACACACAGAGGAAACCAGAGTCCCAGACCCCAGGACCCAGACCCCAGGACCCAGACCCAGTCAAACAAACACACAGAGGAAACCAGAGTCCCAGACGCCAGGACCCAGACCCAGTTAAACAAACAGAGGAAACCAGAGCCCTGGACCAGGACCCAGACTCAGTCACACACACAGACACACACACACACACACACAGTGGAAACCATAGTCCCAGACCCAGGACCAAGGACCCAGGACCCAGTCACACACACACACACACACACACACACACACACACACACACACACACACACACACACACACACACACACACACACACACACACACACACACACACACACACACACACACACACACACACACACACAGAGGAAACCAGTCCCAGCGTATTCCATGCATGTACTGAAAGTACTGCTTCGTTTAGCGTGTTGTGAACAACAACAGCAGTCACAACATCGACTCCGTTTATGCGAATAATAGTCAAATAGTCAAATGAAACACCGACCACGAGTTGGCCTGTTAATGTAATCCAGCAGGAATGTGTGTTCTCCGTTTTTTTTTTGTAAAAGTGACATCAAATGGTCGCACTTCTCGCGGAAACTGTTGTGATTTTTTTTTTTTAACGCGTATGAAGCACAAGTAGCCCTGTGTGGCGGTTTCACTGTGAATACCGAAAGCTGTTAGCTTATTAGTATGAAGAGTTATGAGCAACTGTCGAGGAGTCTGACACGTGTACGCTGGAATGTCACAGCATTTAGTACGACACGGAGACACCGTTAGCGGAGGAAGGCGAATAATTAACTCCGAAAATGTAAATCCTGAGACACACAAGTCGTCACACTTTTCCGCACACTATGGTGGAACGTCCATGGAAAATATGTCGCTACGCAGTTAGTATATATGTGTATATATAGAGAGAGATTTTTACTTTTTAAAAGGGTAATAAATAAAAGTCACAATAAAAACGAGGTTGACCTGTAAATGTGACACTGGTGTAAAAGATTAATGATTCGCCAGAAACGCTGTGGGTGTAGGA
This sequence comes from Coryphaenoides rupestris, assembly GCA_002895965.2. NCBI lineage: Eukaryota > Metazoa > Chordata > Actinopteri > Gadiformes > Macrouridae > Coryphaenoides > Coryphaenoides rupestris. The sequence goes on along the minus strand of PIJE02000784.1, from coordinate 116,646 downwards.
AAATAGAGGAGAAGGCGTGGGCGGATGTGCGGGTGGAGGTGGTGGGAAGGTCACTCCTCCATCAGAGACACTCCTCGCAGGACAAAAACAACAGCACCACCACCACCACCACCACCACATTGCCACCGCAATCGTGCAACAATACACAATTATTATTGTAGCATTCACCTTGCAGGTACTGAAGCTGTCTTGTGGAGGTGTGTGTGTGTGTGTGTGTGTGTGTGTGTGTGTGTGTGTGTGTGCGCGTGTGGGGCGGGGTAGGGTGGGGTGGGGGATTTAATTAACACTGTTTGTTTTCCATGAAACCCCACAAGGAACAATGCTAGCACACCTGATGCAACGCTGCGCAACTGTGTAGTTAGCGGTGCCCGTGTGTTTGCGTTGGTAGAGCCTCCCTGGGCACCTATGTCTCTCTCTCTTTATTTCTTTCTCACTCTCGTTCTCTTAAATCAGCACTCAGGTCGTCATCAATTGTTAAAATAATGTCGAGTATGTTTTTTTAGTTACGATTTGTTTTTTTCCCTGCTAATAGGTAACCAGCCGACACACTGAAAAACCGTTGTACCCTGCTGGTGTGTGTGCTTAAAGATGAATACCGTAAATCCTCTAATATTGGCCGGGGCCTTTATTTACTGAGCCGCAAAGAGCACCAGGCCTTTGTTGGAGGCAGGCTTATATTAGAGGCGGGCCTTTATTTCTTAAAATGAAATGGACATAATCCCTTCATTTCCTGACTTTTATTGCAAAACATTGCACACATCAAAATAAAACAAACAGAACAGTAAGATTCAGCTGCAAATAACATATGATAACAAAACAGCAGCGCAGCCTCACGGAGGGAAAATACGGTAAAATAAAACAACCCTGAGGTAGAAATAAACATTACGGTAATACGGTAACTGTCTCTTTAAAATTCAGTAGTATTCATTAGTTTTCGTGTGGTCGGCGCCATGTTTGTTGTCTCTTCTCTGGTAGCTCTGTGTTACGTAGACACGTTGTGTTGTGTTGTCATGTTTGTTGTCTCTTCTCTGGTAGCTCTGTGTTACGTAGACACGTTGTGTTGTGTTGTCATGTTTGTTGTCTCTTCTCTGGTAGCTCTGTGTTACGTAGACACGTTGTGTTGTGTTGCCATGTTTGTTGTCTCTTCTCTGGTAGCTCTGTGTTACGTAGACAGGCCACTATTATAGGATTTACGGTATACTGTATTTTTGTCAAAGGAAATTATTCTGGAACGATCCGTATACCGTGATAAAAACGGCGGGAAAAATGTCCGCCATAAAAGCGGAACAGAATGAATTCGCGAGAAACCGCTGCAATCATAAAAGAAATGGTATCGATTTATTTCCCGCCCCTACACACATTCATTTTCATATTCATATCATATTCATCACCGATCAGCCTATATTATACTATCATGATGCGTTATTGACACGCACACACATTTTTTATTGACTTCAGGGTGAATTAGGCATTCACCGCGCTGCTCTGTAATCTAAAAAGCCTTTCCCTGTCCGTCTCCCAGGAGGACAGCAGGGGCCTCAGGCCATCGCCTCCACTGCAGGGAAGGTCATCCAGTCATCCTGGGCTCCTCCACTGCCTGCCACACTACAGCCGCGAGCGCTCCTATATGACTGTACATATATCTCTTCATAATATGACTGCACATTACTGCCTGCCGAGGGCATGGAAAGGGGGTTAAATTGAGATTACGGACATGAAACGGTGGAAGGCGGGTTCTTAATTGATCCAAGCTGCGCGTCCCTGGGGGGCTCTCAGTCAAGTGGGGCTTCCAGGAGGGGAGCCAGAGTACCGGCGTACCGGTGGGGGCTAATTACTGGACTTAAGATGGGACCTGGTGAACTGTTCAATATGTTAATGGCCCCCGACAATTACCATCTTTACGGTGGGGACGTGTCGAGAGACGCATGCGCGCAGACACGCGCACACACACACACACACACAAATACAGAAAAGCACACAAATACAGAAAAACACACAATGACACACACCCAAACTTAGAAAAAAAGAACTCAAATACTGGAAAACACACACACACACACACACACACACACACACACACACACACACACACACACACACACACACACACACACACACACACACACACACACACACACACACACACACACACACACACACACACACAACCAAACACAGAAAAAATGCACACAAATACTGAAAAACACACATACACAAAATGACACACACGCATGCACACACAATGACAGACAGTTGTGATGACAATAACACATGCAAACACACACAACAAAAAAATTACAGACACACACACAATGACACACACGCTCGTGCTGACAATGACACATGTGCGCAAACAAACAGACACAAAATGACACCCACTGTGTCTGATGACAATGACACATGAACACACACACACACACACAATGACAAGCAGGCCTACAGAGCCGCATGCTGTGGCTCAGCGGAGAGCTGTTGCTGTGAGCGACACCCCCCCCCCTGAGAATGTTGACTTCACACCTGCTGCTGCGTTCCCTGAACACCCTTTCTGGAGGGGCGCCTTATTGATTGCCAGGAAACCACAAGAAAAAGGTTTATAACCTGTGTGTGTGTGTGTGTGTGTGTGTGTGTGTGTGTGTGTGGTGTGTGTGTGTGTGTGTGTGCATGTGTGGGTATTTGGCAGCCACTGGCGTGACAAGGTCCTCGCTCATTAAAGGCGCCACTGTCAGGTTATTGCGACTTCATTTTCGCCCAATTAATTTTTTACACACCGCCGTGGACGGAAATTACGTGGCACACATGCACACACACACACACACACACACACACACACACACACACACACACACAGGGTCGTAGTGAAGTGATTCGAGTGGCCACATGTCGTCAGAAAAAGCTCTGTATAGATGCAGTGCATTCACGCACATACAACACACACACGCACACACACACACAATGCCATGCACACGTGCACGCACCTGCGCTGTTGCACGTCGTGGTAGTGCGTGCGCTTCTGCAGCCTCCAGGCCTCGCGCTGCTCCGAGGAGGAGTCACAGCTGTAGTAGCGCAGCAGGAAGGGCCAGACCTCCCCACGGATGGCCGGGTCGATACCACCGAAGAAGATGGCCTGGAGGAGGAGAGGAGAGGAGAGGATGGGGGAGGAGAGGAGAGGAGGAGAGGAGAGGAGAGGAGGGGAGAGAGAGGAGAGGAGGGGGGAGGAGGAGAGAAGAGGAGAGGAGAGGGGGGGGAGGGGGGGAGGAGGAGAGGGGGAGGAGGAGAGGAGAGGACAGGAGAGGAGAGGACAAGAGGGGAGAAGATGAACGTAGTAATCTCATCTGGGATTCATTTCCCCCTGTCTGGGGAAACCTTTTTATCTTATTTAATCTTAATCCCAGATTAGACATTTGGGTGTCACAGCCGCAGAATTGGCCGGAAATGTAAAATAATTTATAATTTATTTAAAAATGTCAATTAAGAATAAGTCGAACTCCAAAACATCTGCAAACAATACATCACCATCTATATACTGTACGTAATATAAGCAGTAAATAGGCTAGAGTTGGACAAACACTTAAAAGCGGGAAGGGACAGTTTTGCAGTTTAGCAACCCGAGCTAGAAAGGTACCGGGTTCCCAACATCAACAGCCGACCCGATCCCCCCCCCCCCCCTGCCTGCTGCTTAATGACTCATCTCTGAATTCACCGTGGCTTTGGATAAAATGCCTAAATAGTATTTGATTGATTTTCATTCCACCTTTGGTCTCATTGAGATATAGAACAATCCAAAACCGGAAAAAGGCCTAAATAGTGTCTGCAAAATGCATGAATATTGTCTGCAAATGCATGAATAGTGTTGCATTTTTAAGGACCTTCAAGGACGCCTGGTAGGGGGTTTGAAACACATCATGAACCGACACCGAAAAATCTACAGTGTGCGTACGCGCAGCACGGATGACTCAACACACACCCCTCCCCAGACCTCCTGCGGTGCACAGTTCCTAGTATGACTGGAGAGATTCTTCTCAAGGTTTCGGTCGTTGACTCAGAAGAGGAATAAGGCCGGGGCGATTCTCAGAGTTGCAGGTTTTGTTTTTACAATGGGAGGGGAAACCAGCGGTCACCAGAAGCAAGCAGGGAGAGAACATGCCACCCCAAGCAGCATGTGATTTGTGATACCGGCACGAGAACACACGCTGTGTCTATGTATATTTGTATATTTATAACAAGACGGCAAAAACAGGGAAGTCCGTTCAAACGATCAAACTATAAAAGTCTTCCTGAAATCAGTGCAGGCCTTGAAAGCAGCGTTTTTGGCAGCCTCACACAAATGCTCGTGAAATTTGTGGAAGTAGCTACTGTACATTTGTTTTTCACAGAATATCTAATTTAATAATATCTAATAATAACCGAAGCATTTTTTTTTGCAGATACATGCCCTATTTACAGGGGGCAGGACTACGTTGAGAAAGCTTTTCCATTGCCAAGATCTTTACTCTATTTACTGGTGCGATATGCTAACGCTAAAGTCTGCTCATGTTAACGGATCACGTTCCACGCATTAGTCAGACCCGTGCATTTATGCGGTTGGATCTTTTGGGTTTCCAGGAACACAACAAATGCACGTCACCCGCCACAGCCACCCACCTTGCGTAGCTTGTACTCCTCCTCCACCTGTCCGTTGCGGGTGAAGTGTCTCAGCCAGGTGTTGACGTCCAGCCGGCGGTACAGACGCTCCTCCGGGTGGCTCTCGGCCGACGGCAGCACCGGCCGGCGGATGGAGAACTGCATGCAGGACTTCTCATCCACCACCTGGAAGAGAGAGAGAGAGGGAGGGAGAGAGAGAGGTAGACGTTGTTACAGGAGAGAGAGAGAGAGAGGGAGGGAGGGAGAAGATGGAGGGAGAGTGAGGTAGACATTGTTATGCGAGAGAGAGAGATAGAGAGAGAGAGAGGATGGGGAGAGAGGTAGATATTGTTAAAGTCCCCTATTATACCACCGGGTTTGAGTGTGATTAGCCATTGCAAGCCGTTTGACAATTGCCATGTAACTACAGTCTAGTGACATCACAAGTGGGAATGTCCACCAGATGTATGCTGACTAGATCAGTTTACTTGCCGGTACAGTCCACTTGTGATGTCACTAGACGGCAATTGGCTTGGCTGCATAGCTAATCACACTCACAAGAATCGCTAGCCACGGCGCAGGCTTGCGAGCGGTGGGCGGCGGGTCTCTGGGCGCTCAACCTGGTCCTTCAGCTGGGTCTCCCGGCAGCACTACCCCACTGGTGGGAAGACCTCGGCCAGCTTGTCCAGGGCCGGCGTGGTGGAAGTGGAGGATCTTGTACTGGCTCTCCGGCTGGCAATCACCAGCTGCCCACTGGGTGCACGCCTCGTCACTGCCGGGGGAGACACAAACACAATAACAACAACAACACTAACAACAACAACAGGATTGAAAAGGCTCTGACGCCTCAATATATTTCCATTTAGGGCATGCAAATGCTAGGTTTGAATAGAACAAGTTTCAAGTACTCATAAATGCTAGTTAATAGAACAAGTTTCAAGTACTCATAAATGTAGGTAAGTATATTTCCGATGCTACAGTAATACTTTTGTACTTTACTTCAGTCAAATTTTCAATACAGCATTTATTTTCAATACAGCAAGTATTATATTTTGTATTGTTAATTATCATCTGCAAAAGTAACTAGTAACTAAAGCTGTCAGATAAATGTAGTGAAGTAAAAAGTACAATATTTGCCTCTGAGATGTAGTGGAGTAGGAGCAAGTATAAAGTAGTAGGACTAGGGCCATGCGTCCAGGGGTGTCCTGTGAGGTTACCGCTGTGCACTAGGAACACCAAGATCGAGTACATGCTCTGCTTTCGGAAAACGGGGTATTCCCTTACATCCAATTACTCTGCAATTAAGATAATGGATCATAATGCGGCAATTACGAAAATGTGTTACTTTTGCCCGACATTTGTAATCGCACACTTTTTTCCCCAAAAGAAACATTCCCTAATTTTCGCGATTTCTCCCATATCGAATGTCAAGAACAGTACATTCCAACTGCAGGGAAAGTGAAATCACGAGAGGTCACAGAGGTCGCGGAAATGACACAAGCCCCCCCCTGACCTCACCACGACCCCACCCTGCGGACCCCCCCAGCCGACCGACCTGAAGAAGAGTCGGAGGGACCTCATGTGGCCCAGGTCCACCCCGGAACACGCCACACAGCTGCTCCAGAGCCAGCACCTTCTGCTGCTCCTCCCAGCGCACGCCCTGCGATTGACTGCCGCACTCGGAGGGGGCGTGGCTGTCCAGGCTGGAGGCGGAGCTTACCGAGGGGGTCATGGACTCGTCGCACATCTCCCTGGGAACAAAAACAAGAATCGGGGTGTGAGGTAGATTGGCTGCTTGATTGATGTGAAAAGGTCTTGGAATGAGAGATGGGATTAAGAAATTCAGTTGAACAATAGTCAACAGTCAACAGTTGAACAATAATGTTCTCTGAAGGCCCGCCTTGAGCAAACAGTTATAAAATCATATGACGCTTCATGCTTGAAGGCTTGACACAGAAAAAGGCCTCATAATAGATTTCCCTGTTCCATCCACCAGAGGTTTCTTTCTCATGGCCACCGGGTAGACAGCAGGCGATGCCGTCTGGAAACACAACACTAGAGGCCCAGACACACTGGCTTAGCCCAGGCTCTCCGCTGCTTGCTGCCGTCCTGTTGTCTTGTGTGTCTCAATATGGCTGAGAATGGGAGGAATGCATGGAGGGCTGCGCACACACACACACACACACACACACACACAAATCACACTCTGTGCCGTCCAATTTCCTTGTCATTCCCCCAAGGCGGCCGTGCTGTTCCCGTCACTGAAACCTGAGCTTGGGTTCCACGGCTGTAGGAGAAGAGACATGTGACACACACACACACACACACCACGCACGCACGCACACACACACAGAGGCCTGAATCTCTTTGAGGCCGACGTATAGGAAGACGCCGCACCATGCTACACACAGGCCAGTTGTTATTGAAGAGAAACCTCTGTGTGCTGTGGCCCAGCAGTTCTCACACACACACACACACACACACACACACACACACACACACACACACACACACACACACACACACACACACACACACACACACACACACACACACACACACACACACACACACACACACACACACACACACACACACAGATTTGATAGGGCATGGCTAATGACCATAATGGACTCTCACACACGTCTCAGACGAGCTGGAGGATGGGAAAGTGTGAACTGTTGGACAGCCTTTGACACTCAAGACCAGACTGTAAAATAAAACACCCTTGCCCACAATGCGCTTACGCACACGCCTAATCTCCAGACTCCAGGAACAGACACGACTTTAACCGGTTTGAATGGAATCGAATGAACATAAAATAAACATAAACCACGTATAGAGCAGATATGGTGCAAAGAGCAGACCGGTGGAGCAGTAAAAACAACAGCCAAAACGTTCCTTCAAACCCTCCCTGCCAAGATGAAACAGAGTACAGGTAAACAACGAGAAGACACACACACACACACACACACACACACACACACACACACACACACACACAGACAGACAGACAGAGAGGTGTAGAGAGAGAGACAGAACTAGAGGGAGAGAGAGAGAGAGAGAAGTAGAGAGAGGGAGTGAGATAAACAGACAGCGAGAGACAAACACAGAGACAGATAGAGAAAAATAGAGAGTGAAGGGCGAATGAGAGAGGGAGACAAAGAGAGAGAGAGTAACACACACACACACACGGACACGGACACGGACACAGAGTGGGAGAGATCGAGAGGGAAAGGAGAAAAAAAGGAGGGGATTGCCCCCCTCCACCCTGAATCAATCATGTCTTGCTAATCATTTCCCTTGTCGGCAGATGAGAAGCTAACAAGGCTGATCAATCCAAGCTGCAGCCTGGTGATTTACTGGCACGCTTCCCCGTGCATCAAACCACACACCCAGCCGCTGAGGAGGCTGGCCAGGGGCGAAGCCCAGGTCTGGAAGCCTGGCGCAAAAACTAGGTCTGGAAGCCTGGGGTGAAGCCTAGGTCTGGAACGCAGAGAAACAGACTAGGCCTAGGCCTGGAGCACAGGGAAGAGGACTCGGGCCTAGGCCTGGAGCACAGGGAAGAGGACGAGGCCTAGGCCTGGAGGCCCGGAGCGAGGCTTAGGCCTTGGGCATAGGATTTGGGGGAGCATGGAGTGAGGGGCTTAAGTGAGATCAAATATGGCGGACAGCATATCACTCAATTTCCGTTTCTGCCGGCAGACCCGTGGGTCGTCAAAGTTTGCGTTGCGTTAACTCTGTGCCATGGGCAGCGTGGCAGACAGAAAAAAACATGATAATAAACAATGAATAAATGAAATGCATAAAACACGCTCTCTCGGGACCTCTGTGTGCTGACTGAGGCACTGCGCTCCCTCGTGTCCACAAACCTTAAAATACCCAGACCCTCGGAGAGAAAAAAAACATGTATATATTGGAGTGTAAATAA
>PIJE02000784.1:30595-105595 GCA_002895965.2 Coryphaenoides rupestris | reverse complement strand
TGTGCGATGAGCATGAGCTCCACGGTGTGGTAAACTGTGGTAGAGTATTATGAAATATAGAATTAAAAAATACAAATAATAGTTGGTAACTGAAAAAGGTTACTATTGATATACATTGCTGGCAAACATAGTATACAACAAGAGCCCAAGTGTAAGCATCAAAGCGTGACGTGCTGGACAGCACAGTGGACGGACACCTGCTGCTGTGGTGCTCATGTTACATGTACGTGCTGCTGTCCATATGCTGCACGTCTGCAGCATTCCCATTACAGTCTACGGTTAAATAGGATGTTTACTGAACAAGTCTACCACCAGGCTGATGGCTCAAAATGTTAAACAGGACCTTGTGTTCCATTGTTGGTTCAGAAATATAATAGGCCTGTATTCCTGAGTTGACAAATTTCCCAGATACCTTATATTACGAAAGCAAATAAACTGTAAAAATAGAGAACATTTGAAAGGACAAGATTAAAGGAGATAATGCAACACATTTTCATCTCAACCGAACCATTGCCTCCTCAGCTCCTAATTGTATAATAGCAGAAAAACTGCATAACATATTTTAATAACATTAAATGTAATGTACAATAATGTACACTTTTCAGCAGTTCCACTAAAACAAACATCAATCACACCTGCATACCCTCAAATGTACATTTGGGATGAATAAAGTCTCATCGATTCCATTTTATGTACACGAGTCATGTGTCCGTTGGAAGCATGCAGGTTGCATAGCCTCCAGTATTGCTGCCTGCAGCTTCCTCAAGAACCGCTGGAGGAAGTGGTTGAGGACCCAACCACTTCCTTGGGTCCTCATCAATACACTCGGCAGGTACAGTGCCCATTCCGTGCCTGTTCGGAAAGGGCAAACTGATTGGTTGTAGCTTATTAAAAAAACTTGGCACACTTGTCCTTGGGTCCTCGGCAATACAGGCAGAGATACATACATATGTATGTCTGTATGTACATATGTATGACACGCTTATATACATGCATACACGCTGTACATATGTATGTATGCACGTCTGTCTGTCCTTCGATTTTCACGACAACCGTTCATCAGATAAAGTGTGGCGTTTTTTTAATGAGCTTTTCTCTGTTCTTCTTACATACATACTGTATGTTTAAGAGGTTTAATTGGGGTTTTTTCAAGAATGAGAAATATGAAGAAAAGCTGCTCCCTTTACTGTAAAGACTGTAGATATTCTGATTCTTTATCTTCAATTGTGATATTTGTATTGTTCTGTTGCACATTCCGCTGTTATAGTTAATTATAGTAGTAATTATAGTTATTATAAATATTAAATTATAGTATACATAAATAATTATAGTTATTTACATTTATGTTAATGCTAACCTTCGTTTAGCAGACACCTTGATCCAAAGAGACTTACGTCGGAGAACAAACAAGCATTCAATCAGAAGCAGACCTAGTTTGACTCCGACTGGACGGATCGCAGAGCGACCGCCGACTGCCCACCTGCTCTCGTTGTCCAGGAAGACGGAGCCGCCGCTCTCGCAGAGCGCCTCGCTGACAGGCGACAGGCAGAAGGGCGAGGAGAAGGTGTCCGAGTCCGAGCCCATGGTGCTGTCCCGGCTCACCTCGTCCGACAGCTCATCCCCCTCCTCGCCGGCCCCCAGGGATGAGGCGTGCTGGTGGTGCTGGTGCTGGTGCTGGGGCGGAGAGGGCTCCCCGCCGCCACCCTCCGCCGGGTGCTTCTGGCTGTCCGGGGTCGTGCCCGCGACGCCGGCGCCAGTGGTGGGCACCCTGGTGATGTTCCTCTCCTCGTCCACTACGCCCTCTTCCTCCTGGGCCGCGGGGGGGCGGGAGTGAGGCCTGGGGAGAGAGGGGGGCGAGGGGGGAGTGGGGAGAGTTAAAACACCAACTGAAATTTCCCCTCTGCAACTCCAAAACAATCTCAAAGAAGTGATATACGTCACGGGAAGCCAATTTGCGTTGTGTACGAATCTCCCTGTACATAACAGGAAGTAGCACACCAGAGGCAATTTCCCCCCCGTCCCCCGTCCCCCCTCCACCCCACCCCACCCCAACATCAACATAACAGCCATCTTTGAACTCAATTCCTCAAGTAAAACACACATACCCAGAGGAGTGAACACATAAAAGATAAATATGTAAATAAGAACTTGTTATTGTGATGCATCATTTACAAGAATACAGGATCTGGCACATTTCTATAAAAGCAATTTGTGTCACAAAATAACAAAAAAACCAAAACAATTCGAAACCACACGCTAATTGTGTCCCTCTGAAGATTCCCTGGCGTCCAACCACAACTATTCAGGACTCATGGACGCCCGTCATCAGATACATAGGACCGCCCCCCCGCCCCCCCACATCCTCACCGTCGTCCCCGGTGACGGGCGTTGCGGCGCACAGGGGAGTTCTCCGGGGTGATGTAGCGCAGGGCTTCCTCGTCCTGCCGCTGGATGCGGGAGTTGGGCACCCAGGTCAGGATGAGGGTGGTGCCCAGGCTGTCGTCCTTCTCCACGTGCACGCACAGGTAGCCTGCAGGGGGCAGCACCACCACCACAACCACCACCACGACAGGCATGTTAGCGACGTTACAAGCAGGGAACAGTGACACATACAGTAGATAGTGGGCTCTTGTAACCCGAGATGGAGCCGTATCCGCTTACTGGGGCGAACACAGTATGCATGGTCAATCATCAGTGTCTGATGGATGACTAAATATTCATTTCAACACAGCAGAGTGTCCAGACATAAAGTGCTTTGACAATACTTTGGGAAATTGATTCAGCAACCTTTCTTTCAGCTCTTGGGACAGAGGGTATAGCCTAATAATAATAATAATACAAATCATCATCATCATCATAATAAACTTCTAAGCTTCTAATAAAAAATGAAAGGACCATCTGTTATCTGGTATAATAATACAGACATAAAGCCTTCGGCTGTCTATTGAAAACAGAGGGGAAGAATGTCAACTTTATGCAGGTTTCCCACTTTCCAAGTTGAAAAAGTATGGACAACTTTATCATTGTTACTTAATTATAAGAAACAAAGTTACCGACTAGATACCGATTCTGACACCGGAAAGGTAGATAGTGCCTTCTTCCTCATTGTTTTAAAGAGGACCACTGTGTCACCCATGTATATTACTAACTGTTGAGTCAGTCATGGGAGACAAGACTCATGGTCCGCTCCAAATAACTTGAAGAGCAGCTTTCTCCCATTTTACTCACTGTGACTCAACCAATCATGTGGTGTTTGGACTGGGGGAGCCAGCATGAATGGCTAAAGGGTAAAACCATTTGCCGTACGCAGTCGAGAATACACAGACACATAGCTGTACACGTGACTAAATCCAAGCCAGACGTGCACATCAGCACATGTTCGTAAAAAATGCTATTTTGCTTGCTCCGAAAGTTCCGTTTTGTTGCGGGAGTACCGGCCGGCGAACCTGACGAGTCAGATGGTTTGTTACACAGAACCATCTGGGAAGTCATCATTAGAAACTGGCCTTCAAAAAATACTTGGCAGGTGATTGGATGAACCATCTGTCTATCACCGTCTATCACGGCCTAATTTCAACCAATCAGATCCACGAAAAATGTGACATGGTCATTGTTTGTCCCCCATCGAGAAAGGCTTTCAATACTGTTCTTTGCTCTTCTTTCAATTAGGAAATACTCTCGACTTCAGATAAAACAGATGTCGCAGCATCTACGCTAACCTCTTTATGTTCTGTTGTTTCAGAGCGAACGCAGTCATACCTAAACCACAGCAGTAGCTGCCAGTAGTTCCTCATAGGACGCTGACTGGTCTGAACCACTGTGGTTCGGCCACAAGCGGATAACTTGAAGCCTGTAAGGTTTGGCTTTGTGTCGCACGCATTTGACTCAAGAAAGAGATTGAAAGACTTTCTGAAAGACAACCGAACAAGCTTTTAAAATGATTCACATCTAGCAAGGGGTCACACAAGACCACTTGTTTCTGTGAGGAAAGGCAATACCCCCCCCCCCCCCAGTAAGTTATCCTGTTGTCTCCGTCTTAGCGGTGATCGAGACTGGATACCTGGTCACCCCACCTGACGGCTACCAGGTTGCTCACCAGCCAGCACCTCATCACCATGGACATTTTCCATTTTTTTAATTGTACTTAATTTTGTTACGATTAAGCATGGGTCTATTATGGCACCCATTGCACTCTGAACAATCATTGGAAGGAGGGATTCCCTTACTCAATGTTCCTTCTCAGGAGTTTTTCTTAACTTTTGTGGAGCTAGGGCTGGGTGGGTGTCATAAATATATGGGCTGGAGACTGTAACTGTGATTAAGGCTATACATTTACATTTAGGGCATTTGACGCTTTTATCAAAGCGACTTACAAAGAGAACATTTGTTGAAGGAGACAGCAATATATCACTGTGGTACATAAAGATAAGAATAGAGCAGGTTTCAAGCATTCATAATTGCTAGGTTGCCTGCATAATAGCTGGGATAAGAGCAGACATGCCATTCAGAGTGCATTACCAACATCTAAGAACATACAATATGCTAAACAAAGTACTATTAATAATGCCAAGACGTATAAAACGTGCAAGTTAGTGCTAGGGTTAGAAGAGGGAAGGCGGGGGGGGGGGGAGGTTATGCAGAGTCCAGGTGAACTCTGAACAGGTGGGTCTTGAGTCTCTTGCGGAAGCTGGTGAGCGACTCGGCCGTCCTGACATCAGCCGGGAGCTCAAATAAAGCTGACCAGAAGTACAGTCCTACCTGGATGATGCTCTCCCAGGCCGGGTAGCGGCTCGACGGGGTGCACGCACACATTGTTCTTGGAGAAGATGATCTCCCCATCCAGGCCGGAGCGCGCCGACGAGCCCCCGGCGCCGGGGTTAAAGGTCAGGAGGTCGGAGGCCTTGGAGGAGGCGCGCCGCAGGAGCCGACCCAGAGACATCTCCTCAGGTCGCCGAAGCCTGGGCCCATCCTCTGGGGACGGAGAGACGGGGGGGATGAAGACATGAGGGGTGGAAGGATGTATGGAGAGAGAGAGAGAGATTGAGAGAGGAGGGTGGATGGAAAGGGAGAGAGAGACAGAGATAGAGAAAGGAAGGGATGGATGGAAGAATAGAGAGAGAGAAGTGGAAAAGTGGTAGTAGGGCAAGGCAGGGGGTGGTGGAGGTCGAGAGAGAGAGGGAGAGAGGAGGGGGATCAGAGGGAAAATGTTTAAAGAGGAGAATCAAGGAGAATATATGGTTAAGGAAATCAAGAAAGCACAGACAGAAAGAAAGACAGGAGAAGCATTACACTAACAAGTGTATCGGTTGTCTGAATCTATTCTACTCTGCCACACTTTCTGTTCACTGCTTTACTGCAGGGTCCTCCTCTACCAGGAGGTCAAGCTCCCAGGATTTATCCCTTCCAATGTTCCTCAGAACACAACACGATTTTACTTACATATGGAAAATGACAGTCAAGCACAATGTGCAAGAGTTGCTGCTACCCGTGAGTCCCACCTTGTGTCAACACCTGGAACAAGACGTTACCAAACACCCCGGGCACGCAGCACCTGCACTGAATCCCAAGCTTCCTTATCGAGGAAAGGGAAACCAGGCCACCAGCGTTGGTCTGAATGAACGAACGAACGAACGGTGCTCCTCTCAACTCGCCACCAAACGTACAGTTTGCATTACAGTCATACAATAACGGAGATAGCAGATACATTGTGTTATTTTTTGTCTACTTTTGACTCCTTGAATGCTTCCTACTACTGTACTGTCGCCTGTCACATCACAAGAGTTTCACTGTACAGAATGGCCATCACAACACGTGTTGTGATGTAGCCTACATGTGACTAATAAAACACTGACTTTTTGACAAGATGCCCATCTCGCTTTGCTTTTTATGAGCGCAAAAGTCAGCGAAGTTCTTGATTTGATACGGAGACGTAATGGTGTTTGTCTTGTAACTGCGTTTATTGATGACTGATGATGCCAAGTGATGGGGTTTTCCTCACAATGACGCCCTGTGTCCACATAACGCCTTCTGGCAGAAAAGCAACGTTGTGCGTTCAGGAAAAAAACGCTGAGTCTCTGTCCTTTGCTTACTGTTTCTATGACAACGACCCACGTTACACTCCATAGCTCCTACAGCTTAACATCGATACAGCCACGAGTAAGGAAAATAATGAAAAGTTCAGATATTTTCAACTCGAAGCACTACGCTCTTTCCTCATTGGGAACCTGTTGAAGGATGCTTGTGCTCAGAAAATGGCACTATGTGGACAAGGGGCCAAACTTAACCGGCACCAACTGAAATAAGCCTGAAAACAGAGATCAGGAATTTTTATAAAGTCGTTTTTATGTGCTGAAAATGCCACTCATGGGGAAGGATAGTAGTGCAGGTCAGGGTGTTTGATTCCCTAAAAGAAAGGCACTGGGTTCGATCCCCTAATGCCTTGTAGGCATCCTCGAGCTCCAAGCTCCAACTCCCCCCCAGCTGCTTTGAATCACTTTGGATTAAATTGTCTGATGCTAATTGACTAAAATATTAGATCTTTGTGGAGATGCGACTAGAAATGCAAGTTCTTCTTAGCCCTTAAAACTTGGTCTGATTAATTTAGTTCACATTGTCAAGTGGTGGTGTGTACACATTATATTCATGGCTGAATGACGACTGAGGGTCGCTGTTAAGTGTTCTTGCGTGAACCACAGACAAAAAGGTGTGAACGGGCCGCCCAAACCTCAGAAGTCATCCCAACACACCGCAGGCCTTGTGGAATGCTTCCTTGTGTTCTCATGTTTACCTTAGTCTGATTAAAAACAGGCTGGCCACTTCCTGATGCCAGACAGGAAGTGTACTACCATGGAGCGCCCAGACATAAGCCAGGGTGAAAAGGAAAGAAAACCGTTGACGAATGACCCCATCTGACCCCAACGTGGGATGTTCCACGTTGGAGAATTTGAAAAGAATCTCTTTTGGAGAATCTGACTCAGAACACAGAACACACCATCAAGATGGCCACCATTGTTAGCCAAGATGTAAAAATATATCGTGTTGATTTTATCCTTGTTTGTTTCACAGAATTTCCCAAAAAGTGTTTGTTTGATATGGAGACATAATGGTGTTTGTCTTGTAACGTGTTTGTTTGGTGGTGGATGTTTGCCCTTGTAAAGTGACGACGAGCTAACTTCAGTTGCGCTGACAGACAGAAACATTCAGAAAAAGTGAGATAAACTCGTCATAATCCAATCGCTCCAACAACAGTCCCTCTGATGTCCCATTCCCATTCTCATGGTCAATGCCATCAACCCAAAATGCACCAGGCAAACACACACACACACACACGCACACACACGCACGCACACACACGCACACACACACAGTGGGTGTAGAGGCCTTATGATAACAGTCACATTGTCCGCTCCACTCTGTCCACAGTACAGCAGATATAGTCAGGGTTATTTTGGTCAGGGATGTGACTGAAGTGGGTGATTTTGATGGGCCACCTTGTCCAGATGCCAGGCCTGTCTAATACAGTACACCCCCCCCCCCCCCCCCCCCCGCCCATGTTTAGTGTTGTATAATGTTAAAGGTGTATGTAATAATAATGGATCCATTCAGGGACTACATGTAGGATTTTACAGCACAAATCGCTTTCAATTGCCAGTTTGTGAGCAGGTTGTGATTGAAGTAAAAAAATGAGAGCTTCCCCGACTCTCTCTCTTGCGTAGAACAGCTTTTGGGCTGACTTCTCTTATATTTGTCGGCTCGGATTTCGTGGGAAAAATGAACGAAGTGACATAATATATATATTTCATAGCTTTTTTAAATGTGTACAAGGTACAATGTACAAGGTTTAATTATGATTATAACTAACATTAGTTTCTGATTGTTATTGTCTCAACCCACTTGATTCTTACACATAGTACCTTTAAAATACGCCCCCACTATACAGTATACAGTTAATTTTCCCACGTCAATCTGCAGATTAGAAAGGAGAAGAGGGCGGAAATCATCACAATGGCGACAGCAGGGGTCTAAGGTTCTCTCTTATGAAGAAGCCACGGTGACAACGAAATGTGAGTCTTGGCGGGCAATTTCCATCTTTACACTGTAGACCATGATGAAACTCAAGCTTGGGAAAACTACACTGCATCTGCAAATAACTACACATGAATAAACATCATTGGGTACATAGCCTACATCTGTGTGAGTTAGTTTTCCATACGTGTGCATGTGTGTGTGTGTGTGTGTGTGTCACCCAATGTATTATTTAGCTAATTATGCTCGTGGTGGTTTACTAACATCCATTGTGAATACATTAGCCCCATTCAATGAAATAATAATAAGAGAAATTGTGTAGTAGTATCAGGCTACACCTGTCATTGTTAGTAGTAGTAGTGGTAGTAGTAGTGGTAGTGGTAGTAGTGGTAGTAGCCTAGTAGTAGTAGATCTGACAGGCAGAGAGGGTAGTAACCATTTCATTCAACAGTGGTTTTCCTGCTCCCAGGCTGACAGTTAAGAGTTGATCTGTTGCTTTTATGCATTGTGGAACATCATTATGTTAGTTGGCCAGCTCGACCATGGCTGTAAGCTGTCTCTCTACGCCACACAACCAGTGGAACAACTGAGGTTTTAACACCACCACCACCACCACCACCACCACATTTAAGGTAACCGGTGTATAAAGAAGGAATGAATGAGGAATGAATGAAACGGCCCGCGACATTGAACACACACACACACCATCACAGACACAGACCATCACAGACACAGTCATCAGACACAGACACACACCATCACACACCAACACCATCACAGACAGACCATCACAGACACACACACACCATCATAGACACACACACACACACACTGACAAGGGAGAAGCGTCAGAGCTCTCACCTTCAGTCCCGCCGGAGAAGTCTACAGTCCATGGCTGGCTAGCTAGCATACACACGCAGACACACACACACACACACACGTTGTTGTTGTTGTTTATGACAGGTATTTCTACTGCTCTGTGTGTGTCTGTGTGTGTGTGTATTATTAGTATGATGTTGAGAGCGTGTGTGTCTGTGTGTGTATCGGTGAGCTCCGACAGTGACACGCCACACGCTGAACGTCGTCGATGCCGCTGCTGCTTTAGGCCACACCCCCAAGCATCCCGCCGCTTCCGGGAGCGCAAAAAAATTGAAATAAAAATTGCATAATAAAATAACATAATTATAATAATCATAACGCCCGTGTGTTTCACATATAAACACGAGACAAAGCCTTCATCTAAAAACTATAGCGTATGGGTTCAGAGGTGGAGTACAGTTGGTTGGCTGGTTGTCTACAATGAGCATCATCAGGACCACTGCTCTCTCTGAGTCTGAGCATCATCAGGACCACTGCTCTCTCTGAGTCTGAGCATCATCAGGACCACTGCTCTCTCTGAGTCTGAGCATCATCAGGACCACTGCTCTCTCGTGAGTCTGAGCATCATCAGGACCACTGCTCTCTCTGAGTCTGAGCATCATCAGGACCACTGCTCTCTCTGAGTCTGAGCATCATCAGGACCACTGCTCTCTCGTGAGTCTGAGCATCATCAGGACCACTGCTCTCTCTGAGTCTGAGCATCACCACGTCACGAGGACGCAGAGACAAGAGGCCATCATCACCATCATCATCAGCATCCTCTCAACCGTGTTGACTTGAGATGATACGATCAATCCACACCGTAAATGAATTAACAAAAATTAAAACATTGCAGAACTCGATTTTTTTGTTTTTGTTTTATGATCACTGATATCCATCTTGTTAAAATTGGTAAAATGGTTTATATGCTGTATGCATGAACATATGTATATGTTAAGGGTCAGTTTAATAAAAATAAGACCACACTCACCCATGTGTTGACAAAATGAATTATCCCACGAGGAGCACGTTTACAAATCTTTTATTGACATTGCAGTAAAAAAACCAAATGGCTAAGTATAACATTCTTCAGTGCAGCATTGAGAAGCAGTCATTGCTAATAAAGTGACCCAGATAAATAATGAAGATAGCTTCATCGTCAAGATTCTACTGGCATTTAAAACGGACCAGATAATGTCTATGGAGGGATACTTGGATTTCCTATTTAAAGTTCTGGAGAATATGTGCCATGGGTACAATGATAATGATGATAATGATCATCTTGAAAATGTTGTGCTCAAGTGGCAGTGTTAGCCGTTGGCTAATTTAATAGGCTATATGTGTAGAGCATGGGCGTAAAATGTATGGTAGGGATGGTGGGGACATGTCCCTACCACTTCTCGGATGACCTAAAATTGTCCCCACCACTTTTTCGCAGTGCTTCATTTGTGCCAGAGCAAGCCGGATCGCGCTCCAGTACCTCCTGGATTTGAACCACCACCACCTCCCTTGTCACTGACTAACCGAACATCAGTAGAAGACAGCGGTGTTGTCATTTGGTGGTGAGGGAGGGGTGGGATGACCAAACAGATCACTTTCTAAATCTAAAGAGTAGACTAACCTAGACGCTGAACAGTATGTTGCTGGTGGTGCTCCGAATGCTTTGAAGGCCACAGCTTTGATTGTATCAGATTAGAAGTGGCAAAGTTGCAATGAAGCATACGATATCCTGGCGAAGCCACTGTCTTTATGCTTTCCTTTTCTGTCTAACTGCAGGAAAAGGGTGCATTTAAAAGCCAGAATTGTTGATGAATTATTCACAGTGCAAAGCAATCTTAACCAACAATCTAAACACTTTTCTCCTTTAAAGGGAATTAACTTCATGAAAGACATAATATTATACATACATATATAATACACATGCCTTCAGTCATAATCATTCTCTCGCGATATCCAGTTCAGACGTCAAAACCAAAGAATAGCATTACTGTACTGTTCCCATGGTCTGGGGCTACAATGACTTGATTGGAGAATGACTGCTCGCTTCAGAGGACGTCCAACAGATAAGAGAGGTGATGATGAAGAGGGTGACCAAGGAGTGTGAACCAGGAGGCTTCTTCTTCTTCATCTTCTAAAGTGCCCACCGGACTGTGAAGACCTCCCACATGGGCAGAGCCAAGCCCTTCACCTCCAACGCCTCCACAGAGACAGAGAAAGCATCTATCTTTACTATGAAGGCTTTATTATGAAGGCTGAAGGGACGAACATTTGACTGCGGCTGACATTTTCTCTGCTTGATTTCCTCACCAGATGTTTGTTCATCATTAAGGGAAACAGAGAGGTTTGACACACATTAGGGTCCCATTAGGGACCTTAGCAACTGTTGCCACAGTAATCTCGAGTACTATTCCTATTCTTTTCTTTTCAGTAATCTTAATGTTTCTTCTCTGTGGAAGAGAAGTCTCTTTAATATTGTAGTGCGCTAAATGTTGATAATATTGTATTATTATTATTATTATTATGATGAAATGAATCAGTATGTTAACTACTACTGATGCTTCCTTTCTAAACTTAAGCACAGCAGAAACATCTTTGACTCAGAGCTTCTTCATCCTACCCTACACCTTCCTCCTTTTTGCTGTAGATAGTGGTCTAGCTTGTGGTCACGGCGTGCTCTGAGAACATGCTGGGTCATCCACTCTGAGAACTACAGCTTTGTCATCTTCCTGGCTTTCAGGAGACAGACTGTACACTCTGATGCCTGCCTGGTGACTCAGACTGGAGTCTGTTGGTCACATTAACATGGCAATGACACTTCACTGCACTATTACACTAATACACTGGTATATAATATTAATACTATTAATAACAATAATTGTAATATTGTAGTAGTTGTAGTAATAATACTGTTTTGTATTTATATATTTATCAGCGTTTTATCTAAATAAATATTTAGATAACACACAAACTGCATTTAAAACCACACAATGGCATCAAAAAGAGATACAAACCAGCCAAGTGCAAAATTAAGTGAAACGTTTCTTGCCAATTAATTTCCATTTTAAAAGGACAATGGAAACGAATTAGCAAAGACAACAGCGACCACCTCAGCTCCGGCCAGGACCTGGACTCACCTTGGTGTCTGTGCGGTAGGTGAAGTCCAGGACTCTCTCCCCATTGGCCCACACAGAGAGGGGCGTCGCCAGCACCCCGAACACTCTCAGGCCCCCCAGCACCAGGCCGCTCAGAGCCCTGCTCTGCCTGACCGGGTCGCTCACCACCTGGGACTGTGGGGAGCCAGTTTTTCCTTATATTAATCGCTTTAAATTTGAAATATATTTATACACATATTACATAGAACATTTTGTAATTTCATTTAAAACATTAGACCTTCCCAGACTCTCTCGATTGTGTAGAACTGTGGAAGCCTGTGGGTTCTATTCTACTTTCATTTGAAACCTCGTTTTGCTTGGAAAAAGGAAGGAAGTGGCGTCGAATCGTGGCGTTGTTTTAGAACTTCAACATTTATTTTTGGCTAGTCATGCGCCCGTTCGAAACCTGCCCGTTTGGAACAGACCAATTGCTTGGCCTCCTCCGGTATCGTCCACCGCTCGTCCAAACAACAAACTACAGACACTGCACTTCCTTGCGTCCTCAGCGACATGCCCCGCCAAGTGTGAAGTTTGATCAGATGAACGGTTGTCGAGAAAATATTAAAGATGTTAGAACGACGGGTGATCTGCAGGATCCCTCCAGATATCTTCAAAAAAACATCTCATCAATACTCACTGTGTTGTTTTAGTTCTTGTGTTGGACTTATATTATTAATAACGTATTTTATTTTGCTGTGATCCACTCCAACCTCCTATTGTGCAATCGACGACCACAAAATATACCGATCTTCTCACTTCCTCATTCCTATCGCCACACTCGATCGAGTTTGGTTTTTTTAGGAACCTGCTTGTGTCTGCAGTGTCATGCTAAGTCACTTTGTGTAAAACCACCTGGGAAGTAACTCGAATAACTAGATGGACGTGAATTCCAGTCATTTCCCTCTCAGAGGCTTTCCCACCTGGCCGGCAATGAAGAGGATGTAGCAGTAGTCTCCCGTCTGGAAGGTGTCCAGGCTATCCCCGTCGTCCCAGAAGAGGTCTCCCTGGGCCCAGCCCCCCGCGGACAGCGCCACCGTGAGGAGGAAAGGGTTACGGCGGGAGGTGCTGGTGGTCAGGGCCGGCTCCTGCAGGCAAAAGAGGGGATTGATTTTGTCAAAGTAGAACGTAGACGACGAGTTATAAGCCAAATGCACTTTTTAATCTGTGAAAAACATGAAATATTGTGTTTAAATGTTTTTTGACTTATTTTTAGTATGTAATGATCAATGATCATCATGGTCAAATAAAAGTATTCAACATTCAAGATTTCTTTGTTGCCATATATAACAAGTACAATGGAATGCTTCCTCCCTATTCACTCCTGCAGTATTCTTCGAAACATAAATTCTAAAACAACTCTGAACAATTAGTAATAGTAGCTAGTAAGTACACTATACTGCAGTATACTAATAAACCCATGCTTACACCCAACCGGTGCATTAGTTGAGTCTACGTTTAGTATAATCGTGTCTACGTTTGACTGAAAAATCCTGTTTGTCCATCAAACAAACCAAAAAATGTATAAAAATTAAAAATTAAACCAATCATGAGTGTTCATTTGAAGTCCATCGCTCTCTCTATTGTAATTATATTCTGTTGGATTTTATAGGATTTACACTCTTGGATTATTTTTTGGACTATTAGATTTTTTGGACGATTGGTCTATTGTATTATTGGACTATTATTGGACTTACAGGGGTAGACCTTCAATTACACTAGGAACTCAGCAACACTGTACTGCACTGGTCACTTATCATTAGACTTTATCATCACATGTTGCTGCTACTATCTGCTAGTTACCAACTACTATTTCATGCTAGTAGAAGAATATTACTGTACTGCACGCAGACACTTTTACGACATTTTTGCACCGACAGCCAGAGGATTGCTACTTTACTTTTTGCAGGAGTGAATGGGGAGTAACCATTCCATTGTACTTGTTACATATGTATGTAATAAGTTTATTCATTACATAAGGCAATAAAAGGAATCTTGGAGCCAAGGAACAGAGGTGAGCAGCCTCTCTGCGTGCTCTCTCGGTACCCTGACCTGTTGTGGTATGACGTGTCCCTCTCTCACGTGGACGTTGATGGTGTGCAGCGGGGCGGGCAGGAGCAGGTACTGGCCCCTGCTGTAGAAGGGCTGGCCCTGGAACCACAGAGCACAAACCACATGGACAGCCCTGGCCAGTCAGGACTGGGACTAGACTGCAGTAGTAGTCTCATAGTCCCAGGGAATATTTGACCACCACCAGATGTCATGTCGATTCACCATTATCGTTTTGTAATTGGCCCGATGAACACATAATCACACCTGGTGGTAGAATAGGGGGCCTGTTAACATTGGGAAACATTCAGTTACACACAAAAACAAAAATCTAACAAAAATATCAATACTGGGTTGGCAATACTTATTCACATACATTTTTCAAGATTCATGTTTCATCTTCTATTTCTTTTTAAAGTGCCTCTATTTTACCAGCAGGTGTGAGAGTGATTTACCATTCTAAGTGTTTCCACCAAGGTGTGTGATGACTAGATCGGTCTACCAGCCTACCCAGTGGACTGTACCAACTGGTAGGCTTATCTATCCATCATACTGGGGTGGACATTCCCCACTTGTGATATCACCAGAGGGTAGTCACATGACAATTAATAATTGTCAACAACTCACACCTGGTGGTGAAATCAAGGCCCCGTTTAAGCACACAGGGCAAACAACCCGACGGCAAGGTGATGGGAGAGGGAGAGGGAGGTGGTGGGAGCGCTTACATCGTCCAGACTGTACCAAGTCCCCGGGGGGAGGTATGCGGCCAGCTCCACAGCCCCTGGCTCCAACACGGGGCTGATGAGCAGCGAGGAGCCCCACAGGAACTGCCGGTCAATGGTCTGACAGTTGGGGTCCGTGGGGAATCTGGACGGAGCGTGAAATGCATAGAAAGTAGTTTCCCTTTTTTTGACGGATTAAAAACCTCATATTCAATCATTTTAAGGGCTTATCTTATCATGGTAATTCATTTATACTATGAAACGGGTATAAAAAGTGTATCAAGATGAGTCGAGATCTTCATTTCATGACAATACAATTTAAAGAAGATAAGCGATAATATTGAATTATTAAGCCCTGTTCTTGTGCTTCTGAAGTCCATGCATGAGAGGGAGAGGAGAGGAGGGAGAAGAGAGGACAATAAGAGAGGAGAGGAGGAGAGAAAAGAGAGGAGGAGAAGAGAGGGAGAGGAGAGGGCAGGAGAGAGAAGGGAGAGGAGAAGAGAAGGAAGAGAGGAGAGGAGAGAGGACGAGGGAGAGGAGAGAAGGAGAGGAGTGAGAAGAGAAAGGGGATGGAGAGGGAGAACGAGAGGCAGGAGGAGTGAGAGGAAAGCAGATGGAAAGGGAGAACGAGAGGAAGGATGGTGGAGAGAGCAGCAGAGAAAGGAGAGAAAGGAGGACGTGGAGAGGAGGAGAGAGAGAGAAAAGGAGAGGGGAGGACGTACTCGAGGAAGAGAGGCCGGGCCACCGTGTCCGCGGAGGTGTGTGCGTGATGGAAGAGTGTGTAGAGGAACGGCAGCAGGGAGTAGCGCAGGTTCAGGGCATGCCGCATGGCCGCCTGGGCCCCCTGCCCAAACACATAGGGCTCCTGGGGCTAACACACACACACACAGTGAAGCAGGCTCTCTGAGAGCAGTTACCTCTCACACTCACACACACACACACACACACACACACACACACACACACACACACACACACACACACACACACACACACACACACACACACACACACACACACACACACACACGCGCGGCTGTGTGGAAAACAGGCCTATGTGGAAACAGGCTATGAAACAGGCTCGTTCACTCTCTTCTTCAACACACTTTCCTGTCTCCTATCACCGCCCTGTCCATACAAGGTGCAAAAAGCCATTAAAAATATATTTCTAAAAGGATGACCTCAGCACATGGGACAGATGGACCATTCCACACCACATTGTGTAAAAGATAATCCTAATGCTAGAACAGCGGCTAAAAGCAGGGCGCAGAATTAACTTTTTTGTCCAGCAGCCAAAAGGCCAGTAAGTATTTTCTGTTGTTCATAAGTGAAGAAGATCAAAAGTATTTTGCACCCTGGCTAAAAGACAAAGAGCAAAAAAACATGACAGCCAAACCAAAGTACTGTATTTACCGTATAAATAACACCTTGGTGTGTACAAACAGGACAACAGAAGACAAAACAACAAGCCACAACACAGAGACCCAGATGGGCGTAAGAGGGCAGAGGCGGCGCGTCTCACAGCGTTGGGCCGGTCGTTGTGGTTCCTCATGAAGGGGTAGAAGGCGCCCAGCTGCATCCAGCGCACACACAGCTCCTCCGCCGTGTCCCCCCTGAAGCCACACACGTCGGCCCCCGCCAGCGCCACGCCCGCCAGGCCCAGCTGCAGCACGGCTGGAAGGGCGTGGGTGGGTGGGGGGATAACAAATGAAAGATGAAAGTTTCACACGCTTGCAGCCATGTGCAAAACAGTGACAACGCTTTTTGGGGGGGATGGAAATGTATCTGTGGGGGAGTGTGTGTGTGTGTGTGTGTGTGTGTGTGTGTTGGTGGTGGCTGGTTTATGCAGCCTCACCTGGCCCAAGTCAGGCTGACAGGATAAAGGATAATTATTTTTCTTTTTTTGTATTTTTTTTGTGTTTAGTTTTTCTGCATTTTTTTGGTATTTATTTATTTCTTAAATGTTTTATTGTCTTTGATTGTCTTCTTGTTCCAACTTTATGTTAACTCTACCATGATCTTGTCTTGCTTTTGTTTGGTCTTTCTGCTTTCTGTTGTTATATTGTCTGTTTTTGCTGAAAGCACTTTGTAAACTCTGTTTTTAAAGGTGCTATACAAATAACATTTATTATTATTATTATTATTATTATAATAAACCAGCCATCAACACACACACTCAGGAGAGACCAGGCACACACGCACACTCGTGGAGGCACATCCTTACTGGGAACGGAGTACCGCAGCTGCTCCCAGTCACTCTGGACGTCCCCCGTCCAGACCCCGGAGAAGCGGCCGATGCCCGAGAAGGAGGAACGGGAGAGGACGAAGGGTCTCCTCCCCCGGACGGCACGCAGCGCTCTGAGGACACCACACACACACACACACACACACACACACACACACCACACACACACACACACACACACACACACACACACTGAGGACACACACACACACACACACACACACACACACACACACACCAGTAGAGTCAAGTGCTCTGGGTCTACTTCCACGATGCTAAGAGCGACTGTTCCAGAGCTATACAGACCTATTGTTACGTCTATGAATGAGCCCTTGTGAAGCAGACCCCCTTCACAAAACACGTCTCTATTGAAAGTGCATTACAAACAGTAAGCAGTCTTTCAAGGGAGGTGACTGGTAATCTTGTGAATTACTTGATGAATTATATTGATTGATGAAAACCACCTCCGTTTTACTGAAACTGTTAAGCCAATATACTCCTCTCAATGCTGAGATGCTTTGGTTGTTTTCAGAACTGTCCTTGCGCCTCGAAAATCAGTAACAGACTTAAGTTGTAAAAGGCACCTGCATTGTTTTCACCATATTTGTTCCTACCAGATCCTTGCAGTGTGTGGTGTTTACCTATAGGTGGCGCTGGCCTCTGTCAATCCGTACAGATTGTGCAGGTTGTAGTGGGTGGACAGGTTCTGCTGGGCGGACATGCAGAGGGTGCCCGCACTCAGCTGGCCTCCGACCACACCCTCTTTTGAAAGGGATAAGAGGGACACACACACACACACACACACACACACACACACACACACACACACACACACACACACACACACACACACACACACACACACACACACACACACACACAGTCTTTCATTAGTCTAGGTTAAGGTATGTAAGGTAGAAGCATCGCCATTCGCCAACCCCCAAAAAATCCCATGATGCATTGTGATGTATAAGCCCTGTTCCGAGTGCAAACCAGGTCAACGCCCCCTCCCGCCCCACCACCCAGACGCCCCCCGCCCATTGTTCTCAGAGCCGTTAACTGGTAAATGATACAGACTCTCGCTTGCTGATATCGCCCTCCGTTCGATAGATAAGGACCAGCGGCTGTGTTGACCTAACTAACCGCACACCCCTCATGCGGTTCAGTAGCGGGGCACATCCTGCTGCTTCTGTTGACGGCAAACAATCGACGGTGCCTGCGTCAACACACACCTGCTGAGTGTCCGTTAGGACCTGAGCTGTTATTTTTCCCCCATCTGCCCTTGGTGGCTGAGGTTGTATATTCAAAGCGGTTTAACACATTCAAATTCAGATACATGTCATGAGGAGCCAGTAGGGGCATCTTGCTCACTGACAGATAGCCTGCTGCAGTTCATGGGGATCGAACCCAGTACCTTTTTGGCTGGGAGTGGAACACACTTGCATTTAGAAACATGCGGCCCGGGGGCCTGATGCGGCCCACGAGCTGATCCAATCTGGCCCGGGAGGCATTTTGATCAAATAGATTGCTTTCTCAAGTCCCAACTCAACAAAGTTGCAGGGAAGCACAATTAGAGAGGAATAAAACATGTTGGCCTAAATATGCCAGATTCTAGCCTTGTGTGTATTCCTCATTTCACGAGTTTTACTTTAGTTTTTTTGTTAGTCCGGCCCTCGCTAAGTAGCATTTGGTCGTTCACGGCCCTCAGCCCTAAATGAGTTTGACGACCCTGATTTAGACTCTCCTATATTCCATGTGTGTCAATCACACGCCACTGGGGCCAAGTCCCGCACACCAAGGTCTGCTAAATGGCAAAGACCTTTTAAAAAGCTTCCAGATGGATCTTTAGATCAAATTAAATGCTGTGCACATAGCACCTGGTCAAAAGAAAGGTACATTTGATTACGTTGGTTGGAGTCATGTTATATTCCCACATCCCAATTGTATAGCAAGTTCGAGAAAAGGGACCGTTTCACTTTGTCCCTTAAAAGTTGGGGAATTGTTATCTGGTTAAATAGGCAAATTTATCGAGTCACCTCCTGTGGTGTTCATTCATGATATGAGACTCTTCTGAGAGTCATTTAAGCTGACCAATGGGAGTGATCCAGTGGACTTACTGGGCGTATAGGGCGGAGCCTCCAGGTCACTGTCTGGGCAGCCGTCCACTGAGCCCTGCACAAAGCTGGCCGGCTCGTTCATGTCCTGGGAGGAGAGGAGGACAGGTGACACCATCTGTATGGTAATTTTCATATAATAATAATAATAATAATAATAATAATAATAACAGTGGTGTTGGAATATGGGTCAACCAAACATGCTACATGGAGATGCAGTGTGGATAGACGGTGTGTGTGTGTGTGTGTGTGTGTGTGTGTGTGTGTGTGTGTGTGTGTGGTGTATGTGTGTGCACGTGTGTGCAGAACGTACAAGCCACAGTCCATCTACTTTGACGGCAGAGTGGAAGCTCTGGATGCAGTCTCTCCACCAGAGGACCGCCTCTGGGTTGGTGAAGTCCGGGAAGGCCGTTCGGGCCCGGCCACACCCTGGGATACCACACACACACACGCACACACACAGGATAGAAACCCAGTACAAGCCAGTACAGCAGGAGTTTGGTTAGAACACAGTATGCAAACACAGATGCACTTCACAAACACAGACTCCTCTCACTATCACGACACACATCACAATATGGTTGCTGGCCTGAATTTAAAATTAGTGATCAAACCAAACAGAAAATACACCTTAAAAAAACTACTGAAATATATAATATTCACTACTGGAATATTCAGATTGTCATATGTTCCTCAATGTTGAGAAATGGTTTTATTCTGCATGCGGTATATTTCCACATACATACACAAACATATCCACGGGAAGATCAATTATTCAAATGGTGCCAATATACAAACCAACATTTAAAATAAACCCAGTTGAGCCAACCTTCCCCGATGAGGGGTCTTGCCCTGTAAGCCGTTCCTGATGAAGAACCCCCTCTCCCTCTGGCCTATCCTCAAACGGGAGGGTAGGTACCTCTTAGGACTCGGTGGCTGCTGATACCCGGATTTGAGGAGGAGGAGGAGAAGAAAAAGAAGAAGAGAATGATCGACAAAGGATATGTCTGGTTTCGTCTGACAGCATTTAGTGACACCTGCTGGAAGAATACAGGAACTACAGGTTCTCTGCTACTTTTACAGGTTAACTAAAGTGTGGTTATATTGAATTTATTTACATAAAACGGTTTCATTTAATTAAGTTAAAATGGGAGTTTAAAATGTGTTTGCAAGGTTTAAAGAACAGAATGCTAGAGTGTCAGTTATTATTATTATCATCATCATCATTATTATGGTTTATTTGATTTTGACCAATACAATATACATCACAGTGTGTATAGCTCATTCTAATTTTCAGCACCCAGAAGTACAGCAGGGTCTGATGGTTCAAAAGCTAATGAGAGTTATTCTGAGAGTTAAAATAGGGGTTGCTATGGTTGGAGATTTCGGAGAACAACGACCAGTATGAGACATACTTCATCCCTCTCTGGTGGAACTCCTCTACCATCTCTGGTAGATCCCCGAATTTCTGAGGGTCAAAGGTGAACACCCTGTGCTTGTCTGCGTAGTCCAGGTCATTCCACTGCACATCCTGTTGAAACCGTTGGACACTAGTCAACGCACAGCAACAGATGTCAACGTGAATCCCAGGACCACCTGAGAGATGTTCATTTGAATTTCTAATTTGTATGTTTTTTCATCAACCAAAGTAAACAGACTTGTGCCCTGTTTAAATCTTGAATGGCTATGTTAGAGAGCTATATATTACTCCTGTGGATAATATTTAACAATATAAAAAGTAAAATACAATATGTCAATAGACATATTAGTATTTACCAGTGGGAAGTTGTGCATGTGCATGCGCTGTACTACGGATCGGGTCTCATTGGCGGAGCGATAGCCCCATCGACACAGGTGGAAGCCCAGCGACCAATAAGGAGGCATCATGGGGTGGCCTGGGGGGGAGGTGGGTTAAAGGTCAACCAATCACATCTCATATGAACCACTCATTCTCACCCGCAACCAACAGACACTCAACAATCACGATAAAAACGTCTATTCCTTTCAAATGTTCTCATCAAAAGCATTCGGGTTATAAAATTAAACAAAGCAATCTAGAACACACACACACACACACACACACACACACACACACACACACACACACACACACACACACACACACACACAGTCTTTCATTAGTCTAGGTTAAGGTATGTAAGGTAGAAGCATCGCCATTCGCCAACCCCCAAAACATCCCATGATGCATTGTGATGTATAAGCCCTGTTCCGAGTGCAAACCAGGTCAACGCCCCCTCCCGCCCCACCAACCCAGACGCCCCCGCCCATTGTTCTCAGAGCCGTTAACTGGTAAATGATAGACTCTCGTTTGCTGATATCGCCCTCCGTTCGACAGATAAAGACCAGCGGCTGTGTTGACCTAACTAACCGCACACCCCTCATGCGGTTCAGTAGCGGGGCACATCCTGCTGCTTCTGTTGACGGCAAACAATCGACGGTGCCTGCGTCAACACACACCTGCTGAGTGTCCGTTAGGACCTGAGCTGTTATTTTTCCCCCATCTGCCCTTGGTGGCTGAGGTTGTATATTCAAAGCGGTTTAACACATTCAAATTCAGATACATGTCATGAGGAGCCAGTAGGGGCATCTTGCTCACTGACAGATCAGCCTGCTGCAGTTCATGGGGATCGAACCCAGTACCTTTTTGGCTGGGAGTGGAACACACTTGCATTTAGAAACATGCGGCCCGGGGGCCTGATGCGGCCCACGAGCTGATCCAATCTGGCCCGGGAGGCATTTTGATCAAATAGATTGCTTTCTCAAGTCCCAACTCAACAAAGTTGCAGGGAAGCACAATTAGAGAGGAATAAAACATGTTGGCCTAAATATGCCAGATTCTAGCCTTGTGTGTATTCCTCATTTCACGAGTTTTACTTTAGTTTTTTTGTTAGTCCGGCCCTCGCTAAGTAGCATTTGGTCGTTCACGGCCCTCAGCCCTAAATGAGTTTGACGACCCTGATTTAGACTCTCCTATATTCCATGTGTGTCAATCACACGCCACTGGGGCCAAGTCCCGCACACCAAGGTCTGCTAAATGGCAAAGACCTTTTAAAAAGCTTCCAGATGGATCTTTAGATCAAATTAAATGCTGTGCACATAGCACCTGGTCAAAAGAAAGGTACATTTGATTACGTTGGTTGGAGTCATGTTATATTCCCACATCCCAATTGTATAGCAAGTTCGAGAAAAGGGACCGTTTCACTTTGTCCCTTAAAAGTTGGGGAATTGTTGTCTGGTTAAATAGGCACATTTATCGAGTCACCTCCTGTGGTGTTCATTCATGATATGAGACTCTTCTGAGAGTCATTTAAACTGACCAATGGGAGTGATCCAGTGGACTTACTGGGCGTATAGGGCGGAGCCTCCAGGTCACTGTCTGGGCAGCCGTCCACTGAGCCCTGCACAAAGCTGGCCGGCTCGTTCATGTCCTGGGAGGAGAGGAGGACAGGTGACACCATCTGTATGGTAATTTTCATATAATAATAATAATACTAATAATAATAATAATAATAACAGTGGTGTTGGAATATGGGTCAACCAAACATGCTACATGGAGATGCAGTGTGGATAGATGGTGTGTGTGTGTGTGTGTGTGTGTGTGTGTGTGTGTGTGTGTGTGTGTGTGTGTGTGTGTGTGTGTGTGTGTGTGTGTGTGTGTGTGTGCATGCATGAGTGTATGTGTGTGTGTGTGTGTGTGTGTGCACACGTGTGTGCAGAACGTACAAGCCACAGTCCATCTACTTTGACGGCAGAGTGGAAGCTCTGGATGCAGTCTCTCCACCAGAGGACCGCCTCTGGGTTGGTGAAGTCCGGGAAGGCCGTCGGGCCCGGCCACACCTGGGATACACACACACACACGCACACACACAGGATAGAAACCCAGTACAAGCCAGTACAGCAGGAGTTTGGTTAGAACACAGTATGCAAACACAGATGCACTTCACAAACACAGACTCCTCTCACTATCACGACACACATCACAATATGTTGCTGCTGAATTTAACATTTGTGATCAAACAAACAGAAAATACAACCTTAAAAAAATACTGAAACATATATAATATCACTACTGATATTTCAGAATTGTCATATGTCTCATGTGAGAAATGTTTATTCTGCATGCGTATATTTCACATACATACACAAACATATCCACGGAAGATCAATTATCATAGTGCAATATACAAACCAACATTAAAATAAACCAGTTGAGCCAACCTTCCCGATGAGGGTCTGCCCTGTAGCGTTCCTGATGAAGACCCCTCTCCTCTGGCCATCCTCAAACGGAGGGTAGGTACCTTTAGGACTGGTGCTGCTGATACCCGGATTCTGAGGAGGAGGAGGAGAAGAAAAAGAAGAAGAGAATGATCGACAAAGGATATGTCTGGTTTCGTCTGACAGCATTTAGTGACACCTGCTGGAAGAATACAGGAACTACAGGTTCTCTGCTACTTTTACAGGTTAACTAAAGTGTGGTTATATTGAATTTATTTACATAAAACGGTTTCATTTAATTAAGTTAAAATGGGAGTTAAAATGTGTTTGCAAGGTTTAAAGAACAGAATGCTAGAGTGTCAGTTATTATTATTATTATTATTATTATTATTATCATTATTATTATTATTATGGTTTATTTGATTTTGACCAATACAATATACATCACAGTGTGTATAGCTCATTCTAATTTTCAGCACCCAGAAGTACAGCAGGGTCTGATGGTTCAAAAGCTAATGAGAGTTATTCTGAGAGTTAAAATAGGGTTGCTATGGTTTGGAGATTTCGGAGAACAACTGACCAGTATGAGGACATACTTCATCCCTCTCTGGTGGAACTCCTCTACCATCTCTGGTAGATCCCCGAATTTCTGAGGGTCAAAGGTGAACACCCTGTGCTTGTCTGCGTAGTCCAGGTCATTCCACTGCAACCATCCTGTTGAAACCGTTGGACACTAGTCAACGCACAGCAACAGATGTCAACGTGAATCCCAGGACCACCTGAGAGATGTTCATTTGAATTTAAATTTGTATGTTTTTTCATCAACCAAAGTAAACAGACTTGTGCCCTGTTTAAATCTTGAATGGCTATGTTAGAGAGCTATATATTACTCCTGTGGATAATATTTAACAATATAAAAAGTAAAATACAATATGTCAATAGACATATTAGTATTTACCAGTGGGAAGTTGTGCATGTGCATGCGCTGTACTACGGATCGGGTCTCATTGGCGGAGCGATAGCCCCATCGACACAGGTGGAAGCCCAGCGACCAATAAGGAGGCATCATGGGGTGGCCTGGGGGGGAGGTGGGTTAAAGGTCAACCAATCACATCTCATATGAACCACTCATTCTCACCCGCAACCAACAGACACTCAACAATCACGATAAAAACGTCTATTCCTTTCAAATGTTCTCATCAAAAGCATTCGGGTTATAAAATTAAACAAAGCAATCTAGTACAAAACAACGGTGAACGCTAAAGAAATCTTGAATATCATTATTGCTTCATCATTGGCATAATGACAAAATAAACATCACGAAAATATAACAATTTACATGACCAATCGTCACCACACCACAGCTTATCCAAAGACTGGAGTAGATCAGAGCATTGGTTCGGGATGAGTGGGAGCCCCATACCGACAACGTGGAGGTACTGTCGTACCACGCTCTGGGGGTCAGGGCCCAGGAAGACGTACAGGTCCAGGATCCCCCCCACCGACACCCAGGTGAGGGCGGGCGTGGGCTGTAGGGCCACCTCTTCAGGACCACCCACATTTATACACACACACACACACACACACACACACACACACACACACACACACACACACACACACACACACACACACACACACACACACACACACACACACACACACACACACACACACACACACACACACACACACACACACACACAGTAAGGGTAGATATATAAACCAGGTAATTCAATAAATAGTCTATATATGTAATTTTATATTTATGGCCTATTTTTGTACACTCCCATGTGAATTAAATATGTGACAAATGAAAAGTAGTTTTATTAAGAACTATTAAGCGCAAATAATAAAACAGCTAGAACAGTCCAAAATCTAAGACCATATTATCTAGACTCATATCACAATATCAATATAACATCCATATATTGCCCAGCCCTAATTTACCCTACTGTGACATCACACGTGGGGGTGTCCACCCAGACGTACGCCGGACAGATCAGTCTACACCAGTACAGTACAGGGTACAGTCCACTGGGTAGGCTGGTGGGTTGATCTAGGTGGTGAAAGGTAAAGTAGGGTCCCTATAAACCCAAGGTGTGTTGCGTACCCATGGCATTGCTGTTGAGCAGGAACACCCCGTGCGCCAGGCCCTCCTCCTCCTGGACCAGGTAGAACGGGTGCGACCCATACAAATTAGCATTAGCCTGTAGCAGCGGGTGCAGAAAAAAAACAATCTATAAGAAATATTTCTAGATTGTATGTCAAAAAGGCTTAGAAATTGTTTATATATAACATACCATTTAAAAGCATGAAGTAAATCACAGTGTAAAGAAACCTGATCTCATAAACTGACATGCGGGGCCATGTCTCTGTTCCAGAGCGTGAGCGTGGTCCAGTTGAGGTCCAGGCCCAGCAGGGTGTAGTGCTGGCCCAGGCCGGACAGCAGCGGGGAGGCCAAGGAGGTGGACAGCTGCAGGTACTGGTCCGAGAACAGCAGCGGAGCCACCGTGGTGTTCATGCTGGACAGGAAGTGAGGTCATAGGAGGTCAGTGGATGGGGTGATGAGGTCATTGAGGTTATTTCACACAGAAACAGGTGATTTTAACAAAATAATAAGTGACTTTTTGCAAATAGGTTTGATATATTTTCGTATATTTTATAGTTTCTAATTTGTCATCTCAGTTTTGTTTACCTGTTGCACTTAAGGACTAACAAACATATCGAACATGGAAGTTGTAGGTAGGTCATTATAAAGCACACACCTTTTATATTTGAAAAAGGATCAACTCACATGACACGCCCGTTGGATTTACGATGAATGATGAAACCAAAAGGGTCCGGCTGGAACTCCACTGTGTACAGCGAGGAGTCCTGGTTCTGGTCGCTCTTCATCCCCCTGAAGTCACCGGGTGGCAGAGGAACCTCATAGCGCTTCGACGAGGGGTCCTTCAACTATAGAAGACAGACATTTAGTTGATGATTCACGTTGAGAAGTACAATTAACACAGTTTTATATTTTGCTGATCACTTATAACAGGGGCAGCACAGTGAAGTGGTGGGTGAAGCTAGTGAGTTAGGTCCTATACTCACTCATGACTTCTATCTCAATTTAGGTGCATTTCTTTGTTTTATTTCGACAGTATAACTAACTATATATATATATACACTGTATATATATAAATGCCTAATTTCCACAGACTCACTGTGATGTGTAAGCAGTTGGCGGTCTCCTCTATGACCTCCAGGCGGAGTGTGGCTATGTCCCCGGGGAGGTAGGAGGGGGTCGGCCGCACCAGAGTGGCCCCCCGGCCCCTCCTGGTGGGCGTGAGGGGCCCCATCCTGTAGCCGCTGTACGACGGAGGGTAGTAGCACCACGGGGGGCCGGAGGTCAGCGAGGGCCGCTCACCATCAGCCGCCGCCGCCGCCGCCGCCAGAGGGCCATAGCAACAGCCTCGCTCCTGACACTCCCCGCGGCTCAGAGGTCGGTCTCTGGCGCAGTCGAATCTGCTCTCCGGGGCCACCGCGGCGGCACACTCGGGGGAACCGGCGTCCGAAGACGGTGGCCGGGTGGTTATTGTGTTCGCGACTTCTTCATGGTGGTGGTTGTTGTTGTTGTTGTTGTTGTTGTTGTTGTTTTCAAGTGTTTGCGGGCAACCCACGGATCCCCCGGAGTGGACTCGGATCGTGCGGTCGCCCCACGCAGGGCTGACGTACAGGCCGGTTAGTGACAACGCCGAGATGGAGAGGAGGACGGCTGAGGTGACCGCCGCACCGCCGGACGGCATGGTACCCGACCAGGGACGTCGGGACTGGCGGGAAAAAAAACTGGGACCCGACTACCCAGAGTGGCCCAAAGTGGAGGAGGGGGGGGGGGCCGCTAAATCCCTAACATTAAAAGTTTGTTTTTATTTGGATTTCTTTTCTTCTTAGTAATTAGTGACACAACTACAGTAAAATTGGCTCAATAAATTGGTTGATAGGCTGAAATTTGTGTCAAAAAGAATAAAACAAAATACACTGGAGGGGCCCCTGTCACCCTCTTACATAATAAATACTTAAACAAACATGAAGAAAAGAATGCTCTCTTAAGTATGATACTCCAAGCAAACCTCATTTAACCACATAGTAAAAGTATCAGTATTATATGGGTCCATATATATAATGATGGTCTAAATTATGGATTTACATACATTTTTGGGTCAAATAACGTGACCTTTTATCCCGCTCGGCCGTGGTGGGGCCCTATACGGTTCCAAATATTTGGCCATATGTACTCATGACGTACTCATTTGTGTACTCATTGTGTACTCACTGTTTGATAAGGAAGTAAGGTAGCCGTTTGTGAGGAACTGTATTAACTAGTAACGAATACAGCTCCCTACATAATCACACTAGTGGCCCATGTGTTGCATTTCATACACGGTGCGTCGCAGAGATAACAAACTAGTGACAAAGTTAAAATCGCGTCACAGACTGCGTTCACAACGACACGCTAACTCTCTCTGGTTTCAGCGACGCGCCTCAGCGGACTACTTGTTTGTAGGCGATGGACTACGGAAGGCGCGCTGGGACAAAATTGCGCAATCGACAAACACAAATTAGGCGACGGCGATGTCACCGATAGACTGCGGAAATCATATTGCTTATCCTCCTCTGTAATTAGTTGATGACTTTGTGTGAATGCAATCCATCCTTTATTTCCGTACATTACGATTTAAACTTGGTTCCACATGCATACATCTTCATCAAATTAGACATTAGGACATTAAATCCTGATGTCCTCCCCCATCATGTGTCACGGTGGCCTTCAGGCTGACAACACAGTGAGTGATATGCACATAGATCCAAAATGCGGCCACATTCATGGTATGCAAATGTAGTAGTTACACACAGGGAGGTGAGTGGTTCCACTGTGAACAATACCAAAGAGATGCATGAAAATACTTAACAATTGCAAAAAAAAATTACGAGAAGATTCACAAATGACATTTTATTTACTGTGGGTGTAAAGTCAAACAAACACACATGAATCATGAATAGATTTCAAATATAATTAAAAAAGTTTAATATGAGCTTTGAACATAAGTTAGACGACATGCGTAAGAAGTCAACGTTTATATATATATATATATATCTATATATATATAGATATATATAGTTTCAAAGTGTCTGCCTTTTGACTCAAGGTTCACGTTGACAACACATCAAAGAAACAGGATTAAAAACCAACCGCTGGGTTCAGACTGTGCATCCGAACACCCTTTGGAACAGCGTCCTTTCCCGCCGAGGAGGCCGGTACAAAAAGCTTTGATTTAGAGAAAGAAATGTAAAAAAAATTATTAAAAAACAAGAGCAGCATAGCAGCATCAATGGACAAAGCGGTACGGAGAAGAGCATAACTCACTTCAGAAACACGTACCCCTCACAGCACAGTGTTAATCCCAAGGCACGGTGGCCAACACACAACCCCTCGATCGTAATCATCGATCATCAATCCCGACTCTCAATCGCTCGATAGAAAAATATACATCTTGACTCACTGGGTACGACACCGACGTCATTGCACAATAAAACATCCAATAGCAACACAGTGATTTTGCCCCTTACCAATAGGAGCCAGGTTTGGCTTTTTTTTTGGTGGGGGGGGGGAAACAACACTGCCGTGGAGAAAATGCATCGGTACAATACAACAAGATGGCACCCGACAGCATAACCGTTGATGCCTCTGGACTTGCAAGGCAGTCCAGAAGAACAGTGTGTGTGTGTGTGTGTGTGTATGTGGACGTGCACATGTGCTGTGTGAGGGGCGGTTTTCGAGCAGAAGGCACTTAATTTCGCCCCCTGCTGGTGAAGCTCAGGCACTGCAGGCCTGTTCCTCCCCAGCTGAAGGCAGCAGCGACCACCACAACAGAGCCCCGGAAGGCGTCTACTCATCAATTCATCCTCCACCACCTCCCTCCATCCTGCTGAATCAACGCCTCCATCCCCTGGGTTCACACAGTGCACTCAGCTAGGCTGTCCCATGCCGGGGGAGGGGAGGGGGGGTGTTTGCCGTAGAGTCTCTGCGTCCCTGCTCTGGGAGGAGTCTGTTCGAGCCGGCGTCACCGTCACCGCCACTGTCGGGAGAAGCGTGTGAGCCGGCAACACTGAAAACACTGCCGCCGCCGCCACTTTGGCCGGTGTGTTTGGCACCGTTGCCGTGGTTTCCGCATCAGAGAGCGGCACCGATTGTGTGCGTTCCACCGTGGGTGGAGCTTGTAGTGTGGCCGATTCGCCATCCGCTTGTGTGATGGGCGGTAATGTCTGTGCTGGCCGGTTAGCGGTTGGCGGTTCTTGTGTGTTTGACGGGGCGCCTGGGTTTGACGGGGCGTCTGGGTTTGACGGGGCGTCCGGGTTTGACGGGGCGTCCGGGTTTGACGGGGCGTCCGGGTTTGAC
This sequence comes from Coryphaenoides rupestris, assembly GCA_002895965.2. Lineage (NCBI taxonomy): Eukaryota > Metazoa > Chordata > Actinopteri > Gadiformes > Macrouridae > Coryphaenoides > Coryphaenoides rupestris. The sequence continues at coordinate 75,755 of PIJE02000784.1, read as the reverse complement.
GGGGCGTCCGGGTTTGACGGGGCGTCCGGGTTTGACGGGGCGCCCGGGTTTGACGGGGCGCCCGGGTTTGACGGGGCGCCCGGGTTTGACGGGGCGTCCGTGTTCGTCAGACCTTGTGTGATTGGCCCATCCTGCCTCGGTCTCTGTGGGCCAGGGGCCCAGGCCCTGCGTGTCCGTGCCAGCTCCTCGGGGCTGGGGTAGTAAGGCAGGAAGGGCCTCTCGTGCGCACAGGAGCGCATGGCCAGGTAGGTGTGCTTCAGCAGGTACGGAAAGCGGGAGGTGAAGTAGGAGACAAAGTCGTCCGGGATGGAGCCCAGGGTCTCCTGCACCTCCACCGGCAGCTCTCTGTAGTGGTGCTTCTGTTGACACATTAGCACCCAGAAAGACCAATCAGTTGAAGTTGAGGGAATACATTGGGGCCATCGGACACATTCAGCACTGCTCTTGACAAAGGACATCTTACCTTGTTCCTCATCGCACGGAGCAAGTCTCGGGAAGAGCCCCCCTTATAGGAGCGGAATTTGCGCAGATCTGACGGAAATGAACAAAATGAAATAAAGGTTTTTGAATTCAGTCCATCTAGGAGATGGTATTGGAACAGAAACACCACCTGCCAGCCAGCTGCTCGGTCTGAAAGGCGAGGCTGCTTCTCTGGCAGGAGCTGAATAAACATTTTTCCCAGAAAGGTCAGTTTACGAATACGGATTGCATCCTTGAAGCGCCACCCACGCCCACGCCCACAGTCCTAGCCTGGATAAACAACAGCCCCGTTTACAGAGAGATCCTGGAATATTGCCATGAAGATGTTCCACATTTATACAACACGATGAGGATGGAGATGGAGACATTTAAGAGCTTAAATATATTTGCAGACATAACAGGTCTTCAAAATGCCACCCCTTGTCCCTTTTTACACAGACACCGATCCGGCTTTGTTATGGCTCTATTAATACCTCCAATGCCAGAATAAAAGGCAGAAATAAAACGACCCTGTTTGTACCTTTTACACAGAAGGGCGAGGCAACGAAATGGCAATGTCCAAGGGGCTATAGGCTCATACCTGTTTGTAGAGGCACTGTGATGTGTTCTCTCCAGTCACCCTTGACTACAGCCCGCCCCCCTCGCTCTAGCTGTTTCACGATTGGTCCATCCAGCGGCTCCTTTTCTATTCGGTCACTGACATCCTGCAGGGAGATCAGAACAATGACAGTTAATAGTGTGTGGCATACAATGAAACTTATGATCTTCATACTCCCAACCTGTAATAGTAGTAGATTCCTCTGGGAATCTACTCCTGAAATATAATCTATTGTCAACATTACTTATTTACTTAAATTACAATAAACAATAGATAAATGCAAATAACTTGGCTTAATCTACAATCTCACAATGGCAGCTGTGTGCCCCCGCTAAGCGCTCGTGACCTCTGACCTGGAAGAACTGCAGTTCCCGCTCCAGGCTCCAGAAGAAGGGGTGTTTGAGGACACTCTCGGCGGCGGGCCTCTCTTGGGGCTCCATGCGCAACATCTGCTCTATGATGTCTCTCGCCACGATGTCCTCTAGAGGGGGGCGATAATAACATAGACACACACACACACACACACACACATGGACGTGAGCAGATGGCCTCCAGCTAGCAAAACATCTCGGGGAGAGGGTAGTGTTTTGTGTGTGTCGTAGGCTAGGGTGTTAGTGGGATATTGAGTTCAATCCCCCAGTGTCCTTAGTCTACCTGTGGGTAGATTTGAATAAGACGGCTAACCCTACTTGCTCCTTCTAATTAACATGCATCTGAATTCAATAATAGAGTCGCTTTGCATGGTAGTGTCAATCTGTAAATAACTAAATGGTATGATGGCGAATCCTGGGCTAATATTGAGATCTTTGAGCAGTCATTGAGCAACACAGTGTATTATTGCATTTACGTTGAACGACAGTTTAGGTTAAGTCTAAAATTTGGACCTTCAATTAACAACAAAATATCGATGACGCAGTACTCATTCAGACAATTAATTTCAGTTTGTCCAAATTGCACTTGCCATACGCTAAAGGGAAAGCAGTGGTGTGAGGACATGGGTGCAGAAGACCGGATGAGGCCTTGCTGAGCGCCCCCCTCTCTCACTTCAAAATCACAACCGAGACCATGTCAGGACTGGCTCACCTGCACTCCCTCAACATAGGTACCCACCACCACCACCCACACTCAACCGTTGTGTCTTTCCAAGGAAACGATGGATCTTGTCACGGCTCGTGCATAGAGTCTCATTCTGTGTCCCACCGTCCTGCAGTCCACAGGGACCTGAAGCCCCACAACATCCTGGTGTCCATGCCCAACGCCCACGGCCGCGTGCGCTTTTCATTGCCTTCTCTTTCTATGGCTGGCACATATAGTTGGCTTTTCATTTGCCTTCTCTTCTATGGCTGCCAGTTTGTGTATGTCCTGCTCCATGCTGTCCTCTGTCTTGCTGGCACTCTCTTCTCTGTGGATGCTAGCTCAACCTGGCTCCATGAGGGAGAGAGAGAGAGGTTTTTTAACATAATGATACAATCAGGTCCAAACTTGGATTGGATTGGATGCACTGATAAAGAGATACAAAAAAGTTGCATTGACATAACAGTAAGTAAGGTTTTTTTTATAAAGCACCTTTCACAGGCAGACACAGTCACAAAGTGCTGCAAGAGGCTAGACAAAGGCCAGTCTGAACAGTGTTCCACAGTGTAGGTGCCACAATATCAAAGGCTCGATCACCGGTTGTTTTCAGCCTAGAGCAAGGGACAACCAGTAAGCCCTGGTCAGAAGACCTCAGTGACCTGCTGGTAATGTAAGGATGGAGTAGGTCACAGATGTACACAGGTGCCTACGTCGTCTTCACAGTCCCTTGGCATGCACAAGGACCCTCTAGGGTGACCTGCTGGTAATTGCTCTCTGCCTGCTCAGACGGGATGGAGCTAGGGTTTCATCCAGATGTATCACAGGTGTGCCTGACATAGCAGGGCTCTATAGTGTAACATTACATTACAGTTCGCATCCCTTCAAAATTTGCCTTCGAGTGTCACTCATCCCAGGTCGTCTACATGTCACACCCTCTCTCTCGCCACATGACCAATCTCGTGCATAGTCATTCATCTGCCTCCTTCTCTCCTACAATTTCATGTGCCACTTTCCTCCCTAGCTCTGTTTACATGCAAAATAAAGTTATTATATTACTTTCCCAAACATTCATGTGTACAATACTTCTATCTCTTCATGCCTCTTCGCGTGCCATTACTGTCCACACTCTTCTACTTATTCGAGCTTCTATCATTGAACCTTCCTCTCTATGCTATTCTTCACTGTTATCCACCTATTAGAGAACAGACAATCCTGTCTTTGAATCTTCTCTTCATCTACAGTGCAAATATAGTCTGTAGAGGAGTGAAGTTAATCAGGGGCAAAGTTGCACTTATTCGACTCCGAGGATGAGATTCGGGAGCCATATGGATTTCTGATCCTCTCAAAAAGTACTCCCTATCACTCTACTTGTATATTTATATATTTCCTCCTACGACTGTAATATAATGGTAACACTGATGAAAAGGTCATTCAACTCACCTATCATGGTAGATCCCTCAAACTAATTTTCGTATTTTTTTTCTGTCTCATCACTGTCGTTTTTCTCATCACTCTCCCTCGCTTCTCCTTACCTGCTCGTCAATCTTACGTACCCATCTCAATGCACTGTCAATAACTGTAGTCGCTATGTAACCTGGCACAAGAATTTTCTTCGGGATAAATAAAGTTCTATTCTATTCTATTCTATTCTAAGGAAGCTAAGATGGGAGTGATGTGAGATGTCCTGCAAGACCTAGTCAACAGCCTTGCAGCAGCGTTCTGGACCATTTGTAGATGGCATGTGAAAAGGGAAGGTCATGTTGAGTTCATGCAGTATTAACTGCCTCCCACGGTGTCTCCTGTCTCTCTGGATGCAGACCTGCACGGTTGACATCTTCTCCGCTGGCTGTGTCTTCTACTACGTGGTGTCCCAGGGCAGCCACCCCTTCGGCAAGTCACTGCAGAGGCAGGCCAACATCCTGCTGGGAGCGTACAGCCTGGACAAGCTGCTGCCCGACAAACACGGTGAGAGAGGGGGGCGCTCAGCAAGGCCTCATCCGGTCTTCTGCACCCATGTCCTCACACCACTGCTTTCCCTTTAGCGTATGGCAAGTGCAATTTGGACAAACTGAAATTAATTGTCTGAATGAGTACTGCGTCATCGATATTTTGTTGTTAATTGAAGGTCCAAATTTTAGACTTAACCTAAACTGTCGTTCAACGTAAATGCAATAATACACTGTGTTGCTCAATGACTGCTCAAAGATCTCAATATTAGCCCAGGATTCGCCATCATACCATTTAGTTATTTACAGATTGACACTACCATGCAAAGCGACTCTATTATTGAATTCAGATGCATGTTAATTAGAAGGAGCAAGTAGGGTTAGCCGTCTTATTCAAATCTACCCACAGGTAGACTAAGGACACTGGGGGATTGAACTCAATATCCCACTAACACCCTAGCCTACGACACACACAAAACACTACCCTCTCCCCGAGATGTTTTGCTAGCTGGAGGCCATCTGCTCACGTCCATGTATGTGTGTGTGTGTGTGTGTGTGTGTGTGTGTCTATGTTATTATCGCCCCCCTCTAGAGGACATCGTGGCGAGAGACATCATAGAGCAGATGTTGCGCATGGAGCCCCAAGAGAGGCCCGCCGCCGAGAGTGTCCTCAAACACCCCTTCTTCTGGAGCCTGGAGCGGGAACTGCAGTTCTTCCAGGTCAGAGGTCACGAGCGCTTAGCGGGGGCACACAGCTGCCATTGTGAGATTGTAGATTAAGCCAAGTTATTTGCATTTATCTATTGTTTATTGTAATTTAAGTAAATAAGTAATGTTGACAATAGATTATATTTCAGGAGTAGATTCCCAGAGGAATCTACTACTATTACAGGTTGGGAGTATGAAGATCATAAGTTTCATTGTTCAATTAACAACAAAATATCGATGACGCAGTACTCATTCAGACAATTAATTTCAGTTTGTCCAAATTGCACTTGCCATACGCTAAAGGGAAAGCAGTGGTGTGAGGACATGGGTGCAGAAGACCGGATGAGGCCTTGCTGAGCGCCCCCCTCTCTCACCGTGTTTGTCGGGCAGCAGCTTGTCCAGGCTGTACGCTCCCAGCAGGATGTTGGCCTGCCTCTGCAGTGACTTGCCGAAGGGGTGGCTGCCCTGGGACACCACGTAGTAGAAGACACAGCCAGCGGAGAAGATGTCAACCGTGCAGGTCTGCATCCAGAGAGACAGGAGACACCGTGGGAGGCAGTTAATACTGCATGAACTCAACATGACCTTCCTCAACATGGAATTCATGGACTAACCCAGTTATTGACAGTGCATTGAGATGGGTACGTAAGATTGACGAGCAGGTAAGGGGGGGGGGGGGGCGGGATTAGGGTGCCTTCCTCGAGTCCATTTGTCGTAGGAGGAGGTAGGAGGTCTTGGGGATCAAACCCAGCACATTTTGAGTCGAATGCCCTAACTTCACTCCACTATCCTGCAACAGGAAGTCAACAGATTTCCCGGCAGAGAGAGGCAGAGAGAGAGAGAGAGAGGCAGAGAGCGCGAGAGAGAGAGGCAGAGAGCGAGAGGCAGAGAGCGAGAGAGAGAGAGGCAGAGAGCGAGAGGCAGAGAGAGAGAGAGAGAGAGAGAGAGAGAGCGAGAGCGAGAGGCAGAGAGCGAGAGGCAGAGAGCGAGAGGCAGAGAGAGAGAGAGAGAGAGACAGAGAGAAGAGAGAGAGAGGGCAGAGAGCGAGAGGCAGAGAGCGAGAGAGCGAGAGAGCGAGAGAGCGAGAGAGAGAGAGAGAGAATCTCACCGGGTTGTCTTTGCAGTCCTCACTGAGCACCTCAGGGGCAATCCAGCCCTCAGTGCCCGGCACCCCGGACCTCCGGCTGAAGCTGTGGCGGCCCACTGCCAGCTTCTTGCACAGGCCGAAGTCGGAGATCATGGCCCGCACGCGGCCGTGGGCGTTGGGCATGGACACCAGGATGTTGTGGGGCTTCAGGTCCCTGTGGACTGCAGGACGGTGGGACACAGAATGAGACTCTATGCACGAGCCGTGACAAGATCCATCGTTTCCTTGGAAAGACACAACGGTTGAGTGTGGGTGGTGGTGGTGGGTACCTATGTTGAGGGAGTGCAGGTGAGCCAGTCCTGACATGGTCTGCTGGAGAAGGGCGATGGGTTCCAGGCCACAGCGGTCAAAGTCCACTCTTTCCACATACTGGTGGGTGGGGGGTGGGGCAGGGGGCGGTGAGAGTTAATAACACAGAAATGGCAATGACTGTAGCGCTGAACAATTTCGGCAAAATATTAGTGAAATCCCAATATGGCTAAATCGCAGGATCTGCTAATTTTTGATCAGGGTAAAATGCATACGTTACACATTTCATATAAGAATATTACTGTACTGCACGCAGACACCTTTCCTACATTTTTGCACCACCAGCCAGAGTAGCATTGCTACCCTTACTTGTCACTTTTTACTGTACTTATAAGGTACTCTCTAACTAATTTGTGGTTTTAAAATTAATGTTTCTAAGAATACTGTTTAGGAAATACTTTTTACACTTTACTGTAATTATTCGTATTATCTTATTAATTGTTTAGAGTTGTTTTAGAATGTACGTTTAGAAGAATACTGCAGGAGTGAATGGGGAGTACGCATTCCATTGTACTTGTTACATATGGCAATAAAGACATCTTGAATCTTGAAGTTAACATGCAAGCCAGCGAGCGGAGGGGAGATTCGGTAGGCCTACCTCCTGCAGCGATGCGGCACACAGCTCGATGGCGATGTACTGAAACTGCCGGTCACGCTCGGTGCAGAAGTAGCGGATGACGTTGGGGTGCTCGTCCGACTCGCGCAGCAGCTGCACCTCCCGGTCAGCGAAGCTGAAGCACTCCGGGAGAATCCTCTTCACCGCCACCTGCCGGTTGTCAAACTGACCCCTAGTGGAGGCCACGGGTATTACATGTGTTATCGGTCTAATAAAAGAAGAATGATCTGCATGATATTCTATTTTGGGGGTCTCTTCCAATGACCAACCAATGAGTAGCTAAATAGCTCTGGTCAAATAAATAAATAAATAAATAAATAAACAAAAATACTTGATTGATTGAAACTGACTTATATACGATGGTTCCCTCGGCCCCGTGGCCCAGGATGTTCCTGGGGCGGAAGGTGATTTTGCCCACTCTGACCGTGGTCGCGTCCTCATCTAATGCATGCAAACAAAAAAAGTATTAACACACAAATGCAAAAATGATGCACGTAAAATGTGACATACAGTGAACTTTATTCATCCCAAATGGGGAAGTTGGGTCGTCGAACCAGCAGAATTTCTCGCTTATTGTTAACATAGGAGGTTTTCCGGGCACGTCCAACTGGGAGGAGACCCCGGGGCAGACCCAGAACCCGCTGGAGAGATTATATATCTCGTCTGGCCTGGGAACGCCTCGGGATCCCCCAGGAGGAACTAGAGAGTGTGGCTGGGGAGAAGGAAGCCTGGGGGGCCCTGCTTAGCCGGCTGCCACCGCGACCCGAACCCGGGTAAGCGGACGCTAATGGATGGATGGATGGATTGTTAACATACTGTATTGTAAATGGTAAATGGATTGAATGTATATCGCGCATTTATACAAAGCAATGTTGCATAACTGTAACTGTCTAGTTACGGTACAGACAACCCCCTCAATGGATTATTCTATAATAGCCGAGTCTGAGCAGTGTTTTCCCATAGGCATGTGTGTTAATGTGCATCTGTGTATATTTATTTGTGTGCCTGTCTCCCTCTCTGGCTCACCTTCGTCGTGCTCGTTGGCTGAGCTGCCCAGCTCCGACACGGACACGTTGGAGTGGTTGGAGGCGCGCGGTGTGCCGTTGGGGCTGCTGTGGTCCGAGCTCTCCGAGCGCATGCGGGCCACCTCCAGGTAGTCGCTGTCGGGGGTCAGTCCGAGGCTCAGGCCCAGGTCGCCCAGCGGGGGGAAGGGCTGTTGGCGCTGCAGCAGCTCCAGCCTCTCCTCCATCTGCCGCTGGAACTCCTGGTGCTGCCGCTGCTGCTGCTTGTGGACGCTCTGCGGGATTCAGGAGAGAGGAAGAGGAGATCAGGGTTCAGCGGAGAGGAAGAGGAGATCAGGATTCAGTCGAGACCAGAAGAAAGGGAGATCAGAATTCAGTAGAGACGAGAGGAAGAGTATATCAGGATTCAGTAGAGACCAGAAGAAGAGGATATCAGGATTCAGTAGAGACCAGAAGAAGAGGAGATCAGGATTCAGTAGAGACCAGAGGAAGAGGAGATCAAGATTCAGTAGAGACCAGAGGAAGAGGAGATCAGGATTCAGTAGAGACAATTACATATGATTACCATCTAGTTGTACCAACATAATCCAACATAATTCCATTTAGTTACCATTTAGTTCTGATTGCTTTTATCCAAAAGCAATCAAGACCAACTCTGCTAACCGCTCACCTTGGGGTAGGTGATGACGAAGGCCACCCAGCCGGCCAGCAGGAAGGTGGAGAAGATGATGGTGGCCAGGTCCTTGAGCATGGAGTCCACGGGGGCCTCTGGCCTGGGCGCCCGCCCGCCGGAGGCCTGCTCCTGGATGGAGGTCTGGGGTTGAGGCGGAGGCAGGCTGTCCATCTTGCTCTCGTTCACCTTCTACCAGAGGAAGGACAATGCATGATGGGAGTTATTGCAGTTATCCAACTATAATGAAAGTGTCTCTGTGTGTAGGCATGTCTGTAATTCAATGTTCTCGACAACCGTTTATCCCATCGACTTGACGGGTTTATTGTTGGAGATACAAGGAACTGAAATGCCAAGTATGAAGTTGTTTGGATGGGCGGTTCTCGAGACGGACACAAACAATCTGCCCATTTTGAACAGGCACGGAATGGGCACTGCGCTGGCTTTCTATTGCAGGACCCAAAGAAGTGCAGTGTCGATTTTGAATGGGAACGTTTCCAATGGGCACATGACTAGTTTTGAAAATTGCCATTTTTAATTTCGTTCGGTCCTTTTTTATATAAATATATTCTGTATAAATATTGTTAGGGTGTAGGATGCCACATGTTCAATTGAGCGTGGCCAGTCGTGGTCTTCAGAGTATGGCGGAGGTCGGCAGTGGAGAGACACTCACCTCCTCCATGGTCTTGTCGGTGGAGGGGTGGATGACGTTGCCCTGCTGGCGAGGGAGCTTCTCGGGGAACCTCTCCAGGATCTTGGTGTGGGCCTCAGGGGGCGTCTCGTGGTGGCCTGGAGGAGGGAGAAATAATAATGTATTTGTCCGTTATACAACAACAAAAAAAGGGAACAGATAAGAACTTCCTCAGTTAGATTCAAGTTGAATGGCCACATACACATTCAGGATATGCAATGCAGTGAAATGAAAAGTGAGAAGTGAGTAAAAACTCACTCAGCGATATCTGACACAGGGGTCATGGAGTACACTGACTTTAGGACTGCACAATTAATTTCAGTTATTGAAATCATAAATCATCATACTTCATAAATTACTATATATAACAGAATGAATAATACAATAAAAACAAATACATTTGATGTTGTACGCCCGGTTACATTAAAATCCAATTACAATGAACGATCGCAATATCAGGCAAAAATAATTGCAATCATAATTTTCGTCGTAGTCGTGCAGCCCTCCTACACTCTGGCTACCATCAGGTCATACGTACCGACGAGCAGCAGGTGGTTCCTCATGAAGTTGATCTGGTGGCGCTTGCGGAGGCCGGCGGTGAACTTGACGCTGGTGGTGGGCGTGATCACACACTCCTGGTCCTCCTCGCTCTCCTGGCCGCTGCCGGGACCCTCCAGCATGGGGAAGGTGCTGCCGCGGGGCTGCACACAGACACAGACACAGACAGATAGACAGATAGACAGACAGAGATACAGACACACACACACAGTAAATTAGAATTGTAAACATTTTTTCACGGCCAGCAAATAACAATGGCCTCTATGGTCGTTAACAGCAACTGAAATTGGTGGGGGGGGGGGGGGATTATGTTAACACTTGAATACGCAGAAGTGCAAACTGTTACATCCTGGAGGTATGATCTCTGTGACCTAGTTTGAGAGTCAGCTACACATGCATCACTACAAGAGAGTCTAATCATCACATCTCACGAACACACACGCGAGCGCATGCACACACACACGACAGTACAGTACAGTCTCCATGTTATATAAACTTGGAGGAGGACTTGTGTGGTGAATTGCAGGATTGCTCTCTCTTGCCACTCACCACAACAGTGACTCCATCGTGCACCAGCGAGGGAGAGGCATACAAACTGGAGGAGTATTTGCCCACATACAGTGTTGGCCTGAGGAGAGAGAGAGAGAGAGAGAGAGAGAGAGAGGTGTTTTCATCAGAAAACCAAACCGGGAAAATGTGAAATCCTTTTCCTCTTTCACACCTCAAGCAACTGCTATTTTCACCTTTTTTTTTTTTGTTTCAACTTCACACGTTGTATGCTGCATAACCCAGGTGGAGTGGAAACAGAAACTGGAACATTTCAAAATAATTTGGTGTTGAAAGTGAGAAGGGGTACTGTGGACTGAAACTACGGCCAGGGCACGGACAGCTGCACCCACTTCTCCAACCAACCAACCAACCAACCAACGCAAAACCACAAACCAAACCGAGTGCAGGTCAGGGGCCCCCACACTTTCCCCGTCACAGAGTGCATATTGTGCAACTCTGGGAGGGGGGGCTACGAGGGCACTGGGCCGCTGTCTGTCCTCTCGGTGGCGTGGAAAAAATACATCTTGTGGCTTCTTGAACGACGCTGGGTTTAATTCACCACATGACTCCAGAAGTTGCATCATGGGCGTTGCTGCTTTGCGTACGCCTGGACCAGACATCGAAGCCAACATGTGCAGGCTACAATAGGCTGTTGCATATCGGTGGTTTGTTCACACGGCTTTATACGGATTGTTACAGGGTTTTTGAGATGAGGCTAAACCGCAACTTGATAAAACCACGATGTTCTCAGAACCACACATAAGCCAACCTGTTTTGAACAATTTGCTGTGTTAACATTTGCTTTTATATGGTTACAATGACTACAACCCCATTGACTATGAGGTCTTGTAAACTGGGACAAATCACCCTTGTGCCAGTTTTCCTGCGAAGGAGTTTTATGTTCTCATCAAATGCAATAAACCAATTCCAATTCCAGTCTCTTGAATTTTGTATCCAAGGGAACGAAGAAGGTTTTCACTCACACTAGCTTGTTCTTGGCCTTCTTCTCCTTGGGGAAGGGGTACTTCCACTGGGTGATGCGGCCCACCTCGCCGGACATGAAGGTGAGGTAGCGCAGGGTCTCGGCCGCCACGTTGGTGAGGGGCACCTTGCGCAGGCCCTCCCGCTGCCAGATGTAAATGGCCACCACGGGCGAGTTGTAGTTCTCGAACCAGTGGACATCGCCCGACTCGCTGTCCACCGTCACCACCAGGCCGTCGCCGTTGGACACGAAGTGAACCATTTCTGTCAAAAATAAATAATAATAATTAAATTCTGACCCTCCTCCAAAATTAACAACTTCCACCAGTGAACCTTCCACCAGCCAATAGCAGATAGATTTGACTATTTGGCAGGTTTCAAAGTTTGACAGTTGGCAGCTTTTTTTTAATAATAACAAAAAAGATTTAGCGTTACATATTCAAACAATTGCTTGGCTGGTGGATGTTTCCACACTGTCAGGTAAAAACAAACAATTCTAAAAGTCAACTTTGGACCCTGTCCCTAAGCTACCAATGCTCGTCATTGGCAAGTAAACATGGAGATGTTACATTTGATACTAAATCTATGCCATTGGCATCAAAACACTTTTTAATCACAGCTTTACTAATGGCCGTGCTGTTGCACTGTAACTTGACCTCATGTCTGGACTACCCCTTTATTTTATTGTATTGTTTTACAGAAAGCTATTTAAAAGGGGGAACTTGGCGGCGCTACTGTGTGAAGCCTCACACAGTAGTGCCGCCAAAATGAAATGACATCACCATGCAGAATGTGTATTATATACATGATTTATGGCACTTTTAAAAGGGACATAAAGAACTCACACTTGCTAATCATTATTATAATGTTAAGTTATGTTTTTAAGTGGTGCCAGCTGTAGTGGAGGAACCAAACCTCCACCTCTCTCAAACAGCTTTGAGAACCTTCCACCTGTGGTTCACAAATATGCATCAAATAGTTTTTTTTATACTTTTTTCGTAAAACCCCCCAAAGCATTGGAACCCTGAATTGAGATTTTAATAACCCAACGTTTTCGTATTGAGGTTTGTAGAGTTCAGCAGAAATGCACCCCTCACCCTACCCCTTATTTCTACAGCAAAACTTCCTGATGCCAAATGGGTCACATACACCACGATTGTCCTACTGAGAAAGGAGGACATTCAGTACAACAAGTCTGCATTCTGTGAAATGAAGAAGTGAAAAAAGCTGTGGTCTGGATTTTGAAAGAGATAAACTGAGATATCTGTGAATTTGCGCTGCGACAAATCGTTTCATTCCAAATTCATCAAGAGGCATCCGGTGGGAGTACATGGGTTAGCATTAGCTTTGCGCCAATGGATGGTCAATGGAAGTGGCTAATGGAAAACAAATGCTAACCTGGCGAGCTCTCCCCCTCTCCCGCACAATAAGGAAATACATGTCTGGGTTAAGTCTGGCAAGAAGCAGATAATAAATTGTATTTATTTATCTATCTATTTATTTTTATTATTCTCTCTTTGATACCCTACTTTTTATCTTTGGTTGTACGTCACTTTAGTACATCTAGTCTCTTTTAGTATTTTATCATTTTATTTCGTGCTTTTAGCATTTCTTTTACTTTTTATATCCTACCTTTTATTTTTGGTTTTACTCACTTCAATACATCAACTCTTTTAGTATTTTATTACTATTTAATCTTGTTCTTTTACTTTCTTTGACTTCTTCACTTGTATCTACTGCTGAGAGTTTCTTGCCTTCAGATTTCTGATGGGTTTCCTAAGTCCTGTTTTTATTGTGAGTGTTGAGTGTTATGTATGTAAGGGCACAGATCCTTTTAAGCTGTTTGTGGGCGCATTCGGGACAACGGTGAGTGCATATTTGTCAGGGATCTTACTGTACTTGGTGTCGTCGTCGGGCAGGGTGGAGGCGTAGTCGGAGTAGGTGGCGTTCCAACGCACCTCCCGGCTCTTGGTGTCGTACATGGTGATGGTGTACTCTGCGGCGCAAAAGAGGGAACAACCAGGTGAGAGGTCGAAGGTCAATATAACAACATCATCATGGGCGGGGGCAATCAAGCATATAAATGCCAAAATATGCCCAACCAGAAGTACCCTTGTGAACATGCACTAGTCACACGTGGAGGTTGTTAATCGAAAGTGCACACTTTTGTCCCCACGATGAAGGAAGGCCCACCCCCAGCATCGCCCGGCAGTGTTCTCCCTCTCTCAGGTCTCACCCTTGGGAGCAGGTGGGGGGGGGGGGGGGGTACCGAGTGTGAAAGGAGATCTTTGTATACAGATGCCTTACACCGAAACTCAGGCCACTTGAGCCCCGATCCCTTGTGACGCGGCAACGCATTAGTCGAGCCACTAGGTTGGGCGTCGTGTTCTCCAGCACAGCAAGTTTAAAAGACATGCAAAATCCACCACTGCTTAAAATGTTTTGGGGCTACAAGTGCAACCCTATTGGTTGACGCATCATGTCATGTGACGTGTCAAAGTTGAAATATTTTCAACTTCTCTCTGCGGTGCAACCCCCCCCCCCGCCACCGGCAGTGGGCGTGTCCTTTTCCCAGAGTACAATGGAGTGGGTCGCAACGAACACATTGCTGCGTCTCAAGTCCCATTTCCCAGTCCTCCTCTCGCCTCGCCCTGCTCTACCCCAGGCAACTGTCTCTAATTTCCTCTTGGTATGGAGGAGTTGCACCCATGCCTGCTACCAGACACCAGGTTTGGATTCTGGGGGTGGGGGGGGGGGGTGAGAGGACGAAGATTTGTTTGTCACACGGTCAATGGATGAGAGGTTGGGTAAACATAATGATCCTGAAATTGAGGGAGTGTCAGACAACAGGCTGAGCGAGGTAAACATAAAGATCCCGTAATCAAGGGGAGTGTCAGACAGGCCGAGTGAGAAAACTGACAAACTTTTTTAAGGTGTGAGTTCAGCCAAACGTGTTGCTCTGGCATTCCACCCCTTTGTGCATCACTTGCAGGATTAAGATAAGATAATTAAGGGCACCACTCAGACTGTCCGCCTTTTAAAAAAATAGACACCACCTTTTTACATTTGAACCGATGGGAAATGACCAGAAGGCGGACGCTTTTTAAAAGCCCTGTGCAGTAAAAGTTCAAGTAAAGTGTCTTATTTGTCACATGTACATCACCACCCACCTCTTTCAAAAGTTGAGAATAGTTAAACTTTTGGAGAAATGCGTATATGATGGCGTGATCCACACTTGTTATCAGCTGCCGATAAATATCAGCAAGTACCACAATATCAACCACAAATGCACTATCCAATGTTGCCTAATTTGTTTGGATGCCTAAAATGCCAAATTGTTTCATTCATTTTACAACATAGTAGTAGTTCATTTCTGGTATATCCGATGTTTCCGATGTTTGATACATGCCAAGGAAATGGCAGTCCTACTCCACCACCTGGTACGGGTGTGTGTGTGTGTGTGTGTGTGTGTGTGTGTGTGTGTGTGTGTGTGTGTGTGTGTGTGTGTGTGTGTGTTTGTGTACCGGTGCGTCCCAGGTAGAGGAGTGACGAGGAGGGACACAGCATCTCCGCAAAGGAGGAGGTCAGGGTCTGCTGCTTCTCGCCGGTCAGCAGGTCCACCACATACCACAGGTCCTGCTTCTTACCTGCATACACACACACACACACACACACAGACAGACACACACACACACACAACAACAACAACAGACAGACAGACAGAACAGAACAGACCAGACAGACAGACAGACAGAGAGACATAGCAGAGACAGAGAGAGACAGAGAGAGACAGACAGACAGACACACAACACACACACACCACACACACTTTATTATTTTAATTTGTTACATAAGACACAAGTACACGATTGTCTTTGAGGCTTGGAGCTGCCGGTGTGAACAGCAGACAATGGGCCAGATCATGTCACAGGACTCTCACTAAACTACTGGGTGTGTAGACGGCGGTGGAACAAAAGACTAGCCAACACAACACGCCTAAGCGGCTTTGCTAACCATTATCTTCCAATACTATTGGAGCAGGGAGGGGCCCCGACGACGGCGAGGCACCCGGCCAGGGATTAATGTCGTTGGCCCCGAGTGGAGCCCGCGTGTGTGTTTGTGTGTGTGTGTGCCCCCCCGCCCCCCAAGCCCCTAATTAGTCTTTTCATCTCCTCTCTCATTAAGGGAGGTAGGGTGGTGTGACCCCGAACTCTTTCAGTGTCAAACTCGACTCAATGTGTCTGTGTGTGTGTGTGGCGCCCGCTGGCTTCATCCATCATAAGAGACGAGACGAGACCGCCCACCCCCGGGGGTTCGATCGCTTCCACCCCACCCATCGGGATTACACCCGATTCAGGATTTGCATGAAGCGTGGCTTTGCGTTAGCCGTGTAGCTTTGGTTGGAACGCAAACGAAATGACAGACGAGATAATGCTCAGAAGAAGAAGACAGACAATGCTGCAGCCCCGCCGTGAGCCAAGGCAGATAATCGCCATGGTCCCCGCTGGACCGAGATCCAACTCATCATCATTGTGGCGTCTTTTGTTCAGCAGGAGACGCCACTCTGTCTTGTCAGGGGGCGGGAGACCGAACAGGTACCTGTTGCAGGCATTATGATGCTAGTTGCCATGGCGACAGTGACATTTTCCATGGCCCGCCGGCAATTCAAATAAAAAGTTAGCTCTGTTCTCTCTTTTTTCCCGGTTTTCCATTTGCTGCCTCCGTGGAGTGTGTGTGGGTGTGTGTGTGTGTCGGTTGATGGCTGGTTTATGCAGCCTCACCTGAGGCCCAAGGCCATCTGTGCCTTACCCATGTATAGAACTCCGTCCGAGCTCCGGCAGGGCGAGGCCTGGACCAGCTCGGGGATGGTGAACGGTAGTTTCTGTGTGTGGACACAGTTAAAAAAAACAGTTACACGGGGCCCTCGTTCACTGGCGAGGCAACCATCTTGGTTCCATCTCCAAAACAAGAGCGTGTCTTATCCCGCACACACACACCACACACACAGACAGACAGACAGACAGACAGACAGACAGACAGACAGACAGACAGACAGACAGACAGACACAATCTTCTACGCTGTCTGTGATCTTGCGCCACACGCGCGTGCATGTGTGCGTGTGGCTCTGCCAACATATCTGCGGTACATGGTTGCTGTGCTGTGTCATCAAAGGGGAAATGAGTAAGGTGGTGGTGCTGGTGGTGGGGGTGGTGCTGGTGGTGGTGATGGTGGTGGTGGTTCCGCTTACCGTGAGGCCCTCCTTGTTCTTGCCTCCCAGAGAGTACAGGCTGCCATCGTTGGGGTCCGGTAAAAAGGCGGGCCTGGGTGGGGAGGGGGTTCGTTTAAGACAAAAGCAGACGAGACGAGAACGATAAAGAACAAAAAGAACAATGCACAACAACTATGCACAAGGTCAAGTTAAGATTCAATGAGCCATTATTCTATTACTTAAGCAATATGTAAAAAAAGACTATCTGGATTATTATGAAAAATGAACACACACACACACACACACGCACGCACGCACGCACGCACGCACGCACACACACACACACACACACGGATACCTACTCTGCTACGTGTGTGGGGACCTGAAGAACAGGATCTGTGCGGAGAGTCAAACACAGCAGAATTACAGTTTGTCCGAGCAAACAAGAGCATCAGAGTATAAATCGACGGCAACATTAGATAGAGAGTCCATTAAAGAGGTGCCGAAGGCAAAATAATTATCATATACGGTGATAGAGATTTCATTATGGCAAGCGATCGGCTGTCTGGGGTACGACGAGAGTGACCAAATAAAATGATAAAATAAAAATGCTACGCAAATATTGGATCGTCACTCGGAAGGACGTCTCTCTTTCCTCTCAAATAAAACACAATGGTAACGACACGGCACTGAGATGTCGTTTTCCATTCAGTTCCAATCAGTTGCATTGAAATGCAAAGCTGGTGGCGGTTGGCCGCCCGGGAATTAAGCTCAATGTTAAACATGTTGAGCTTGTTATGCTATTAGTCAAACACAGGCGCCGCAACGCGCCGCCCCCCCCCCCGCCTGGGTGTGGGCCAAGTGGCGTTACGCTGCGAGGGTGGGGTGTGATCAGGGGTCAGCAGTTTGGCCTTTTGGGACTTAAACATGGACAGTGGTACAAAAGGTAAGACATACCACCGTCTACAAATGGAGTCTATTTTTTTGTTTTTTGTGGAGTAAGACATTCGTTCATTCATTCATTTGGGAGGGTTGCTTCATCTGACAAGCTCAAGGTTAGGGTGGAGAGAGAGCGAGAGAGAGAGCAAGAGAGAGAGACAATGCGGCGTGCTCCGTCAACACTGCACTGAAGCGGGCAAGCAGGACTTTTTCCGAGATGCGACTTTTCAACACAACAGCAGGTGTGTGTGTGTGTGTCCACAGTGGAGCACGTGGAGGTCGGACGGGTTTCAGGGACAAAATATTCAACAGTTTGCAGGAGCCGCCGACGGATATAAAGATTACTGGACGGACGATAACGATAGCGATCTGGGTATTAGGCAGACCCGGCCGGGGGTTGTTGGTTGGCCCATGCTAGCTTGTCCCCCGGCCCCCTTTTTCCATCCGCCTGCCAGGCCCCTGGTCACTCTGACTCAGTGTGCCCTTAAACGGCTGAAAATCGCTGATGCAATTAGCCCGACCCCGATAGTGGCAGACATCAACATGCTAATCGCGGCGCTCGATGCTTACACACATTCACACTGTTTAGACGGGGGGGGGGGGGGGGGGGGGGGTTGGGCAGTGGGGAGTGGGGAGGAGGGGGGGGGGGTGTTGATCACGCTTTTCCACCGTGACCTTCATTTGCCGGCGCGCTACATGTGAGCACCCAATCTGCTCGCCGCTTGTTCTCGTGGTTAATGATTACCGGGAGGGGGAGGTGGGGGGTTGGCGAGCTCAATGTGACATTTTACTGTATTTGCTCAAAAGGTAAGCCAGGAAACATCGCAAACACAGGTGTCTTTAAACGAATGTGTGTCGTCTCTCCCGCAGCTTTTCTTTTGCTGCCAGAGAGTCAAAATACATCCCTTAGGTTCGCTGCCAGTCTCAGCGTATCCAGTTATCTAGGTGGCCGAAACAAAACTACTTCCTTGTTCCGCTTGTGTGAGCGTTACGTTCCCTCCCCCCCCTCTCAGGAGGGAATGCGATTGCATCCAACACCTCGGCAAGGGTTTCTCACTTTCAGAAACAAGAGGAAAAGGAAAAGGGGGGGGGGGGGGGGCGTTTGGCTGGTCCTGCGGAGGAGCACATTAAGGGCGCTCCCGTTTCAACAATGGGAAACCCAAACGCAGGAACGAGCCCCGGAGCAGAGGAACCGCCGGCGATCGCGGATGCTGCGCTACAACCAGCGGGTTCCGAGCGGCCGAGGGGAAGCCATGAGCCAACAACTCTCCTCCACTTACCTTCTTTCAGGGTCCACTTGATGGAACCCGATCTCTTACTGACGGCGTGCAGGTCCCCGTCCAGCGTGGACACAAAGAGCAGGCTTTCAGTCGGGGACACCGTGCTGCTGCCGGCGGGGCAGAAACCCTGCAGGACACAGGCGCAGGAACAAGAGACGTACTGTTGGTGACTGTGTGTGTGTGTGTGTGTGTGTATGTGTGGCACGCGCACACACACACACACACACACACACACACACACACACACACACACACACACACACACACACACACACACACACACACACACACACACACACACACACACACACACACACACACACACACACACACACACACACACACACACACACACACAGTGTGGATAAATGAATGGTAATTGAGGAAAAACAGTGGTGAAGCATGAACAATCATGCACAGATATTTACACACAAAAGGTCAGGTTAAGACGTGTGTGCTCCGTTGTCGCAATCATGAATAATCACCGTAGCGCCGTGAATAATCACCATAGTCTCTAATCACTCAGACACAGTACCGCTCATGATGTCTGGCGGCTGCAGACGGCTACCACAAGCCAAATGGGACAAACTCCATAAAAACATAACAACGTCAAAGTGAAAAGGATCCAACATGTTTGCAATACTCCTTTGGCCAGACTTTACGGCCTGAGTGGAATGCTGCAAACGTGGGCCTTGTAGATGCCGGGGCTAGTTCCTAGATTACCCGAGAATGTGGTGTGGACCAACCGGGGGGGGGGGGGGGGCTTGATTTCTGCCCTGGCCTGTGTGTCGCAAAGCAATGAGCCTCCCAGGGCCACGCCCCACCCCGACCTCCCCCACCACCACCACGACGACGACCTAACCTCCTAACCACAGGGGCACAAAGCTTTGCGTGGTTGTAAAGTGCGCAAATAAGGGGGTAGCTCCCGGACAGCTACCTGGGAGGCACGCTGGATGGGCTATCTAGATAAGACCTCTCAGACCTAATCAAAGGGTACGAGGAAAAAAGGCTTAAAGGGAAAGAAGAACAATACCCAATAGCGATCGGGTGATCAACATAACATTGAAATCGCTGTACAAGTCACTATCACAAAAAAAGAGGTCAAAGTGCTCGATTGCCATTGTTTAGACTGTCTTGTAGCAGGCGCACACATGCCAAATTCTCTTCATTTAGGCTAAATATATTGGTAGCCGATGCATTCTGGTCTAGATCACAACACCACTTTATTATTAGCCTATATTGGTCGGCCTATGCATTAGGGCTGAACAATTCATTGAAACATTACCGAAATCGCTATACTGCTGAGTGCAATGTCCAAGTTGCAGGAGCTGTGATTCTTTCGATCAGGGTAAAATGTGTAAATGTAAGCGTATAACATGATTATAAATGCTGCAGACATGACCTCACCTCCACATTCTTTTCTCCTGATGTAACAAGGGTTAGGGTTTGTTTGGTACAGATCCAAACAAATGTCCCATCATGAGGATTTCAATAGCGTTTTCAGTGCAAAACGAAAATCGTGACTCAAAAATGATCATACCCACAAAAAGTTAATTATATCGCAATTGCTGTCAACATAATCGCAATATGATTTCCCCCCCTCCCCCATATCGTTCAGCCCTACTATGAATTGTGGATAACAACACAATAATATGAGGTAGGCTAATGCATTCTCCATAACAACACTATTGCTCGGCCTACGCATTCGAAATAATACACTGTGTTGATGCTTCCTGTTGATTGTGTGATGGACGGGGGAAGATGGAGGAACATGTTGTGACTGCACAGATGAACGGTGGGCTGAGACTCTGGCCACATGCACGTGAAGGGGTGGATGGGGAGGTGGTGGGTGGGTGGTTCTGTTTACAGGCGATTCTCCAACAAGATCCCACGCAGGAGCTCGAAGGCCCTGGACATGAGCGTGCACGTGACGACACAAAAAAGACCTGTCCTCAGGCAGCACCGCCTCCGCTTAGGACTGGGAAAACACGGCGGTATTCTATCCATATCGTGATAAACCAGAAACAGCAGTTATGTCGCTCCTGATAAACAGTCATTTTATTTTACCGGGAGGCAGAACACAACACAGTAGTCGCTGGTCTACAGCCGCCTCGATCGGTTAGTTTGTTTGTTTGTGTTACTGTCTGCACTTTTGGTGTTTAAAGGATTAGTTTCTGAGCCAACACAATCACAAACTTTTCCATTTCGGACAGTGAGGTCAGTGTGGCTATTGGGCAAGTAAAACATCTTTGCCATTTGCCCAAAGCTTAATGTCAAGTGCCCTGGAATCGATACTAAAGTTCTTAAGTCTAAAGTTCTGAAGTATTTAAGTCACACAGAAGTATACAAAAATAGGCTTTACGATGTGGTCCTTTTATTTAGACTATTTATTTAATGAATTACCAGAAAACATGCTGTATCGTGATATTGTTATAAAAGATATAAAACAACCTAATGTATATCGGGATAGAAGATTTTGGCCAGTTAGAAGGCCACCAGTTAGAAGGCCGCCAAAATGTGACGGAAAAGCAACTTTCACAGGAACAAATGACGATACAATTTCTTTTTACCATCAATTAGTTTTAGGCGGGATCTTTATTTCCCCTGGTTGGTTTATATGACAGACATCTCTCCACCGTGTTCACCAACAGTCTAAAGCAGTCTAAAACAGTCTAAAACAGTCTAAAGCAACTCACAGCGGACGAATAGTGGAAAAAAACAACCCAAAGAGCATAGTCATAGGTATCTTTACTGCAGGACTTTGTCTCAAGCGGGTCCGACCATGTGTTCGCACGGCGCCTCAGACCGGCTGTGGACACTCTTCCACCGCGTGGGTGGTTAGCGGCGACGAGGGCCACTTAAAAAGGCCGGAAAGCGTGCCGGCGGATAGCGAAGTGCTCTTTGAAGCACAACAGCACACAGAGAACCAGCTTTTTATAAGAAAGGGGATGCCAGCCGACTTGCAGTGCGTCCTGAAGCAACCCCCCCTCTCCCGCCAACCCACTGAGTCATAGGGGTGGCATTTAGAGTCTTAACACCCTCACTAGCTTAGCAGTTACTCTAAAAATAAAGTCTTGTTCTCCAAATCCACTCTACAAGTCAAGAGTGATAACAAGGGGACCATGCAATTAATATCACTGCAAGTACACATTTATGCACACACACACAATCATTTTTTTACTACAGAGGGAGACTGTAGTGCAGAACAAGAGAACGACTACTTTGACTGGAATCTGTTGTTCCACGCTTGTCAACAGATCATCCCGCTCGGTCGGTGCGATCCCCGGGTCCACAGTGGAGCGTCTGTCAATACTGTACAGCTGTGGCCATTCCCACAGACTGCAGGACATACTGTATGGTGTACTGGAGTACTGTAGTAGTAATAAGAGTAATAATAATAGACTGGTCCATGTCTGTTTGTCTTTGTTTGGCAATCATCATAAAGTCCGCACAGCGCTCTTCATTGGGAAACATCAGTGTTCTGACTGGTTTTCTGTTGCAACTCATAAGTGTCATGATTAATGCGGAATATTGTGAGATTTGTCTGTTAGGCAATCGGTTGCTTTTCGCCGTCTCAGATCACTCCTTTTGAATTTCCTTTTTGGGGGACTATGAAGTATCTACTTCCTTACTTAATTACAATTATAAAATGAATAGCCTAGATTAGCTTGTCTTGGCTTACATTTTATAGGCTAAATGATGAATAGAGGGAAGAAAAAAACGATGGCGATATACGTTTCAATGACAATGAAAATAATAGTGACTTGCAGGCAGTCCGGGTCAGGATTACCAAAGAGTATTGGATTGGATGTCTGCTCCGAGTTACTGGAGCCGTTGGGTCCAACATGAGTACTTTTTTACAGTGGGAGAGCAGCACAAGGGACACCAGCAGCAGACTCTGAGCTCGCTCGCTCTCTCTCTCTCTCTCTCTCCCCCTGCTTGTTTTTGCTTGCTTTTGGACAGACGGGAAACCAGACGTTGTGCAAGCCTGTTACATAGAACAGTGAGGAATCAAATTCTTCCCAGGTTATCCCACTTTCCGCCCCCTCTCTTGATCCTCTGCAGTGAGGGCCGGGAGGACATGGTAGGTAGGGAGGGGGCTGGGACTACTGTCTGGAGCACACATGTTGTTGCTGCTGCTGCTGGAGGTGGTGGTGGGGCGGCAGCAAAGGTATAATTATGTGGATCGCGCCTCAGTGCCCACCCGTGTTTAAAACAAAAATCTAAACACCATTTTGCGAGGTTTATCCAAGCCTCTCATTGCAAGGCTGAAGGAACTCCAACATCGGTGTCGGAGATACTACTGAATGTCACAAGTCTCGAGAGTAGATAGCAGCAGCACGTAAGAAAAGACAGATAGACGGCCTTCCTGTTTCCCTCTCTAGAATAAACACTACGAATGTCTGGCACGTGGCAAAACATATGAAATGGAATCAAGCAAGAGACCATTTTGGTAATACAAGTAGGCCTACGTACCCTTTCCAGACTACCTGCTGGTTCGTTTTTAAATGCCATCTCCATGGCAACATCGACGGAAAGGAGAGGATTCAAACTAGTTTAGTGAATAATAATGACAATGATGATTCAAACAGATCAATCTTTTAGGCAAACGTGCACACCTAGCGCTAGCTTCATTCAGGTTTCTTTCTTATGGGCATCAATCAATTAGTAAGTCAACCTCAGGATAAAAAAGACTTTATTTTGGAATGATGTAAGAGAGAACAATCAGTTCTTGGACTGCAATGTTCACCGGCCCAGGCAGACAGCCAAACTACTTGTTTCCACAAGAAAAGGAGGATGGTTAGGGTTAGGATGGAGGATTAAACACAACAGCCAGATAACAGGCATATGACTCAGTCGTATGATTGTTTTAACTGGAAGTTAAATTGTTTAACATGGCATATTATAATAGACCTGTGGGTATGTTTATTGGTGAACTTCTGTCTCAGTCTGCAAATGAGACATCCTGTTGATCGTATACTCCGACGTCCACTAAAGTGACACAGCAACCACAAAAAGGCCCAGCTCATAATTCCCATCCCATTTCTCACATGTTAGTTGCATATCCAACTGAACAATAAAATCTGTCAGGAGGAAAAAAAAAAAGATAAAGGAAGAAAAAGCAACCTTCCCGACAACCTATAAATAATATGACTTATTAACTTGTGAATACTGGTTTGGTCGACAACTCAGGAAACACAACATATAATACAGGCTATGTGTTGCTGGTAACATAATAGACCACCAGCCCTGTGCTGGGTGAAGTCAAGGTACAGCAGTTAGAGCACTCACGTGTCGGCTTCAAGGCACACGACTATCTACTGTGATAAGATAGTTTAGGTAAATAACTTACACAAGCGTGAATTCATTTGGACCAATGTCTGCACACGGTGCAATGTGCAATCAAAAGCAACATGAACATAAACATGAAAAGCAACAGGAAAAGCAACATCTTATAAGAGACATGTCAGACATGGGCTACAACCAATGCAGTGGTGTAACATCTCTTACACGAGGTGAACACTCACATACATCCACACATGTTAGTTTTTTACACCTACAACTGCTGATCAACATGTATTGCACACGAGAATGGACAATTAGATCGCGTATAATGTCCTGATTGTGTCAGTGTGCTCTGTGTCCCCCCCCTCCTCTCTCTCTACTCAGCTACATGTATGTTAATGTCGGATTGAACCGCAACTTTACGCACTTCAGTCGACAAAGAACCCGCTGGGACCTTTATAATTGCCATGGCTTACTGATGGCTTAAGCGTATCCAAGTGCTTAGCCTACCACCACCACCATCATCAGACTGGCATGTATGTATGTATGTAGTGTGTATGTATGTATGTATGTAGCAGCGTGTATGTATGTACTGTATGTATGTAGTGTTGCTGCTGCCACCTTCTCTTGATGGAAAATAGCGTTGTAAGCCCACGGCCGGCCATAAAGTGACAGGGGTAAATAAAGAGCCGAATAATATTAATAATACTACTACTACTAATAATAATAATAAGAAGAAGAAGAAGAAGAAAGAGCCCCTTTGTTTAGACACCGAAGACAACCCATGTGTGGTTCATAATCATAAAGGAAGTGCGCCCATGTCATCCAGGATCTGGAGCTGTAAGTCTGTTGTATCGCTAGCGTTGTTGTCGTCGGCGGCTCACAAACTTGACGTCTGTTATTCAATACAGGCGTGTTACAAGCGTGTGTGTGTGTGTGTGTGTGTGTTTTAAAGTTGTGTCATTTGTTCAGTGTTGAGCTCACACACAGTGTCTGCTCTCGTCTACTCACCACCAGTAGTAGCAGTAGAAGGTAAAACGGTGCGATAATGTGCCGCCACACAAGGGCCCGACTGCTAACCGTCCAGTCCATCTTCCCCGAGTCGCAAACCTCCGGCGTCTGGAGGGTGCTTTTTTTGGGGGGGGGGGGGCTACACGGGCTTCATAGGACGCGCCGGCTGGATACAACCGAACGTAACACAAAAGCACCACCGCGGTATTTTAGAAACATTTAGTCGGACGTAATCTCAGTTATTATTATATAGGCGGTGTGTGTGTGTGTGTGTGTGTGTGTGTGTGTGTGGGGCGGGGGGGGGGGCTCGCTCGCCTGTGCCTCTTCCTGAAACGACTGACGCGGGCGGGGGGTTGGACTTTGGGATCGAGAGGGACGAAGGGAGCACGTGACGCGTCTCTGGACCAATGAGAGGCCGGCAAAGTAAAGCGGATGTAATAGAAAACACTACCGGGCGACATTTTCCCCTCACAGTCTTGGAGAGCACGCTGCTGCTGCGGTTATACGTCCCAATAGAGCGAGTATATAGTGGCGAGTATGGACGGCGCACTAATGTGTTTTTCAATGGCCCTAGGTCGTTTTGGCTGTTGCTTATTTGCAATTTTATTTTGAAATAGTTGTTTTCTTTGTTAATGGTAATATTAGCAAATATGAGTCGGAGCAACGTGAGTAGGCCTCGGGAGGCGAGCACATGGGCGCCCACGTTGCGAGTCTTGCCGCTACAGCAGACCGACTAAAGCAGCAGGTAATATTGCAACTATACTGCGACTATGTTTTTGCGGATCTGTTCATGAATGATGTTACCAATGCGTTAGACTTCTGAAAAAACATGAGGTCAATCTTTAAAACTGACGAACAGTTTTGGGGGTTTTTTCCACCCGAAATATTCTAAGTTTATTTCTAAAGATTTGTGTGTTAACAAATCAAGTCAACTTGTTTCTGGGTTTTTTCTTCAACAGGGGACGGATCGGATCGGATGGAGACTGGATTGGGGCCTTCGAAGTGACCTAGTAACTCACATGAGGGGGGGGGGATCTTTGCATATATTTTACATTGTATGGTTAATATAATGCGAAAATTCGACTATGTTCTCTAATAAATAAATGGATTCAAGTACCGTCTTGTGTTTCAGTCTGGTTATTGTTCCACCTTTTGACAACCGCTATTATTTCAAGCACTATTTTTGAACCTGTGCGACCACTCCATGGACACGCAGGCCAAGCGTTAGTGCGAGAGTATCCATGACTTGTTATAACTGGGGTCTCTTGGCTTCACCCCCCCAAGCTTCTCTTTTAAGTGCAAGTTACATTGTCTACTACCATAAACGTTGTCTATTGCCACCCTGTTTTGGAGAGTCAAACTGAGTAACTAGTGATGATCTGCTTAGTTAAGTGGAATTTTTTTGCAGTATACTATTTTAAAGGTCTATTACACCGCGTGTGAGCGACACTAGCGCCCTCAAGCGGTAGGCTGATCTATGTACAGCTGGGTGGACACTCCCGCATGTGTGACGTCACGTGGGGCCACTCCAACCTGTAGTTGAAACAGCTTGGAATTTTACTCGTAAGAAAACAGTATTTTCAAGCAAAAACGTTTTAATCATGATCCAATTTCAAAACATTCGGTGGCATCACTGGACACCACATGATCATTTCAACCACTGTGCAAATACACCACACGAATGGGACTGGACACACAAAGCAGCACACGGTCCCGGCAGACACAATGAGCCTCACTTTCAGACACGATGCAACCAATAGGTCATCCGCTGTGGAGGGAATGTTTGGTCATTAATAAAGGCACTTGTGCCTCGTACGGTGAGCCCAACGTCGCCGGACAAAATAAGTGTCTGAAGTATACTGTAAAGCAACGGTCTTGGCAAATGAAATAATCCGAAGCGAATGGGGTTGAAATTGGTTCAAAGTAAGTTGGAACTCCAGCATTATACTGGTGGTCTCCTGGATACATGGTAACAATATGGCCCAATCCATTGGCGTTTTATTCTATAAATAAATTGTAGGTCATCTATGATCTAGTCTCTTGGTCCCTTATAACTTGTTCTTTTGACAAATAATGCTCTTGTTATTCTGACCATAAACAACCAGAATATATATTTTTTTGTTCTCCCTATGCCATACATCACAATGCCATTAGGCTATGGTTAATTATACATTCATTATTTGACCAGAGACGTATGTAACTGCGTTCATATACCATCGATTCACTTGTACACAGACTACAGTTGGTTTGAGAGATCGCTAGAACAATTTGTACATCTATAGTCCAGATGAGATTTACTTTGAAACAGCAATCTTGCACGACAAATTGACAAAGCCTACATCGGGATCTGCTTGCAACCGGATAGGAGGAGGAGGAGGGAGTGCTTATTTCAGTGAGATTTCTTGAGAGAGCAATGAAAAATGCAGAGGCCTAGAAAAACGAAGTTGTTTGTTCTTGTCAAGTTTGTTTCAACACCTCCCTGGCACCGAGACTTGAATTAACATTGTTGATCCATAGATTTGATGGATAAATAGGCCATGATCACACCAAGCATCGTTGTGTTGTAGAAGACTGGCGTTTGGCTAAAACTGTACATCACAGGTATCATGGTTCTCATTCTCAACTTCCTCATGTATTTACCACGCCCACCTCATTGTTTTCCCCTTCTAACATGCCCCAATCAAAATCGTATCTCATTCCAACTGACGAATAATGATGCAATTAATGAATCAAAGTGGGGGGGGGGGGGGGGAGTTTACAGCATTTATGATCAATGAGCTTATTTCCAAATCGTCATGGTAACTAGGCTGTGGAAGTGGCACACAGTCATTAAGCGTGGACGGTTTGTTCCCACCTAAAGGTCGTCGTTGTGGCGCAAGGTGTCCCATGTCACTCGGTCAATAAATATCCACGGACAAACACATACAAAAAATACAAGTCTTCACTCCGAGACTTCGGACTCTGTGGGCTCGGGGTCAGTCAAGGCATCGCTTGTCTCCGTAACCACGTTGGCATTGGAACGCGGGTCCATGGCAGAGTGCATGATGGGTAGCCAGATGTCGTCCATGTTTGGCATCACAAATATTTTCTGTTGGACGGCAGAAATGAAAACGAGGAGACAGTTGAGGTGCTGAGCAAAAACAACTTTACATGACTCATGATAAGATCTCGCCTTTGATTGAGATTCTTTCAAATCTCCTGATAAGATCTCGCCTTTAAAGTATGATTGTGCAACATCCCTCGACTGTCTGGGAAATAACTTGATTTGCGTGCACTGAAAGATAATGAGACATGGGGTTTGACAGTACTAATATTGAGCTTTCTGAATTATGTTTGAAGACGCCCAGACTTCTGATCTGCCGATTACAGCCTTTGTGGGAACGCGCGGCGCTCCCATGAGGCAACCATGCAAAAGCCCCTTGGGTTCGACTGGAGGGCGGGTCCCCTTAAGCGACGACACATCATGTTGACATTGTGGCATCAAGAAGAGATAAATAATACAGTTCCACCGCGAGGTTGAGAGAGAATGAGCCACCATGCTCTGCCTCGGGTCTGTTATCTGAGGCAAAAAGAGTCATTACTGGGACTATATATAGAGCATGGAGGAGCCACAGGCACATTGCTTAGTAATGCTGTGTTGGCAGCCAGCCATTAAATCGTTCTAAAGTTCTCTCTTTATTACCCAAATCCAACTTGAAAACAACCTACCCATGTCCCACCTTGGTAAGCAAGTTCCAGGGTTGATGGGATGATTAATTATTATAATGACTGCGGACCGTTCCTGTATCTCCAAACTATATCCTCCGTTGTTGTATGAAAACATCAAGCTGTGAGGACAACAAAAGCGGCATTCACCTGGAACTCCTGATCCAGTTTTTTCTCAATCCAATCCGTCACATTAGCAAACGTGACCTCCCTCTCGCCCAGCTTCGGCCGCGCTTTCAGCTCCAGGTGTGGGGGATTTCGAAAACCATACCTGGCAACCAAAAGAGAAACATTTCTCAGAACGAAGTCCTCTACAGTTACCTCTGAAGAGGAAGTGGTTTGTGTCTGGGCTGCATGGGGTCCAATTCAAATCTGAATCGGTGAAGAAAATAGAATGGATTACCCTTTGTTGAATTTGAAAGAAAATATCCTTGTTTATCTGGTGGCTTTGGGTACACACACATAAAAAGAGTTGTTCATGGAGCTTAGGCTACTTGAACAATCATTGTTCAACAAGCAGCTTCTTTGAGAAATGTGCTTCAGTGTATTCTTTGAAACATATTATATTAACAAAAAATTAAATAGTTTGCAGAGCATTTAAACCCCTTTATTTTAAAAGCCCTTTAATTGTATATTTCTCTGTGGGCATTTTTAATGCGTTTTGATTAAATGTGTAATTCAATCAATATTTTCTGCTGCCCTTTGGGACTCTCCTCTACTGAGCCTAATTTAAATCCTCTAACTTATAAGATAACAGAAAAGCAGACCATTACAATAGCATTTTGTATCAAATATAATCCCCTGCCATTTCATGACTGTTCTCCACCAGCAGGGGGAGGTATTGCCCTCACGTCCCCAACATGACCATACCAGTATATACTACCTTTACTAGCAGAGATGACACTCAGAAGGATCAACAACTACCATATCCTGTCGGTGGGGGGCGGGGGGATGTTGACGGCCAGCGTCCCGCGACACTCCTGCACCTCCACGGTGAGCAGCAGGGGCGTGTTGGACATCTCCTCCATCTTCTTCTTGATGAACTCCGTCTCTGTGGCCTTCTGGAAGTACTTGGACTTGGCGATCTTGTCCACGAAGCGCATGATCTTGCTGGGGCGGTGGCCTCCCACGTACCTGGAGGCAGCGGAGATGCAGAGTGGAGGAGGAGGAGGGAGGATGGATGGATGGTTGAGAAGAGAGGCCGGGAGTGAGTCAGAGTCATCATTTATTCATAACAGCATCATCTCTCAGCCTCAGTGTGTGTTCGTGTGTGTGTGTCATGTATTACATTGAAAGCAGTTAGCTTTCACAATGTGTGGGTTCAAATGAGGGTGGGTAGCTGGATCGAGATAGAAAATATCTTGTGTGCACACTGCGTTTCTAACACAGCGTTTTCTGTGAACATTCAGATTACTATGAAGATGATGATTTAGTTTATTTATTTAACTATTTTATTTTTCTCTGAATGTATTTTGCTTGTGCATTCTTACTTAATTTTTTTTACTGTTTATGCCTGATTGTGCAACATCCTTGGGTGCTTTGAAAGGCACTTACAAATAAAATGTATTATTATTATTATTATAATTATAATTATTATAAGTATTTGATGATGTATGATGATGCTGATGATGAAGGTGGCGATGCGGTGAGCTCACCCCTCGCCGCCCGGCTGAACGGCAGCCTTGTCGGCGAGGAGTTCAGCGGCGTCCTCCTCGTCGGAGGAGCCGGCGCTGGACGACTCCTCGTCGCTGTCCGCCAGGCAGTACGTCCGCGGTCTGGATGCTGAGAGTCACACAGGAAAAAAAGAACACAGGAAAAAAAGTGAATATCAGCTTTTGGCGATATAGGGGAAGTTAGTATGAACTTATGAACGCACTGTCACCTGCCATGTTACGTATTTCACTGTTCAGAATGGCCCATGTGACAATAAAACACTTTGACTTGACTTTGAACTAGTATGTGCCTTGCTCAAGGGTGCCTCCTACAGGTAGACAGCAGGCATGGGTGATCACAGTCAACAGTACATTTTAGCTGAGAGTCAAAATGCTAGTCAGTCTGTAGCTGACTACTGTAGCTGACTACAGATGCTATTATCTGAAAAGAAAAATAAGGGATTACTTGGCATGTCTCAAACTCACCATTCAGTAAACCAATCCACAGGAGGCGGGAGAATCACAACCACAGGACCAATCAACACGCAGCCAGGAAGGAGGGGCGAGTCAGGAGAAGACGAGAGGAGATGCCATTAGTCATACTGCATTACATGGAAATCCATTTCCCACCAGGCGCTCTGAGCCGTTTGTCACATCTAAGCATTAGTTTATTTTCTCCTCCCATCCCTCAAATACATTTTACCGCCATCACTGACTATCCATCACCAGTAATCATCAAACACGGAAAGAAAAAGATTAAATCGCAAAGGAGGCAAAGCCCAAAACCCAAGGAAATCAGAGAGGTCTTCTTTTGAGAATCCATTTTGGAAGCCTGTTTCTGAAATTGTGACTCACCCATCTTTCCCCGGCTCCCCCGGACCCTCCCCCTCCTTCCCCAGCCGAGCCAGGTTCATCTTGGTCTCCAGAGTCATGAGGAAGGAGCCGCTGTAGGATATCTCCAAGTCAAACCACAGGCCTGCACGACCGGGCAGAGAGACAAAGAGATGCAGTTAGAGAGAGAGACACAGTGACAGTTGGAGTTAGAGAGAGATATAGATTGAGAGAGAGAAAGAGAGAGAGTGTGCAGGCGGGAGGCAAAGAGACTTCAAAGTTAAAGAGAGGGAGAGAGGTGGAGAGTCAATAAGTCCCTCTATAAATACCTCAAGATGAATTGCTGTTGATAATGAACTGGGAGTTGTTGTTTTTTTAAAACTCCTTTTCCTTCCCCGCTCACACACACACACACTCGACAGGTGGCGGTTCTGCAGCTCACAACAGAATAGAATCTGGAAATACCCAGCCAGCCAGCCAGCCAGCCAGCCAGCCAGCAACCAGTAGCAGACCTCCTCCCCTGCTAAGCACTGGAAAGGTCAGCAGCAGCAGCTCCGAGGGAGGTGCTCTACTTCCTGCCCCCCCCCCCCCCCGGCGTGCGCTGTGGGCTGTAGTTACTCCACTTGGATGGCTGCCTGACGTTACATGCTTGCCTGGTGGTGTTTAATCTAAAGCCTTATCTCAGCCGTGTCCGGGAGACGGCGACAGACTGAGTTTGGTTCATTTGTATATTAGAGGGATCTGTTGAATTCATATAATTAATCAATCCGCATGCGTGTTGTGTTGTGCTGCGGCGGACAGAGGTGGACACACGGGGAGATGAAAACAAAGGAGACATACATATTAAGGGCATGAGGAGATCAGGTCATGCGTTGTAACATTCAATCAGCCACACTGCAGGAGGAGGAGGAGGAGGAAGAGGAGCAGGAGGAGGTAAGGGGGCACATGACGCCAGAACAACACATGCAGGAGAACAAAAATGGAGCAGATGTGATGACTCCATCTCCCCACCCACCACCCCCACCTTGGTGGTCCACCGAGGACCTGGAGGCCTGCAGGATCTTTGGAATAGCGAAGCCCATGTCCAGCTCTGTCAGAGTCAGCTCGTTCATGAAGTACGGCAACTGGAACACACAACACACACACACGTACAGACACACACACACACACACACACACACACACACACACACACACACACACACACACACACACACACACACACACACACACACACACACACACACACACACACACACACACACACACACACACACACACACACACACACACACACACGAAAGTCCAAGATGGTTAAGGATGAATAGGAGTCACGCAAGTATCAAATGGAGATCTTTTCATGCAAGAAGAAGCTTTTACCGATAATAAGCATTTGGGTAGAAAATGCTCGCTAGCTCAGGGCATGGGTGCGTGCTACCCACCCGGATCTTGCTGAGTTTCATCTGGATCTTCTTGGAGACCATGTTGGCCCAGTACTTCTCTCCCAGGAAGTCCCAGAATATTCTCCCCAGCAGGGCGTTGACCCACGCCTCAGGCTCCCCGCTCTCACCCGAGTCCCGAGGGAACTGCCGGAGAGAAGCAGGAACAAGATGCATGGATTCCCCAAAAGAAGATGAAGATCAGTTAGAAGGAGTTGGAGAGGAGTTGGAAGGGGAGATGATCGCTCATATAATACATAATAATTAGTGGTGGGACTCGATAAAAAAAGTTATCTAATTAATTAGAGGCTTTGTAATTAATTAATCGCAATTAATCGCATTTTAATCGCAATTTGACACGAGAAGCAACATTTTTCAATTCAAATCGATTTTGGTATACGAGTGAATAAATTAATAGACATATACTGTACATACGTTTATCCTGTTTATTTTAGCTACACAGACCAACAGTTTAACATAAAGTGCTATCTCTACCATCTCTACCATCTAAAATTGGTAACAACAACAAAAAAAAAAGAGTCAAACGCGGTCTCTTCCGGTCCGTCCATATTTGAGCCTACAACTCGTCCACTGAGAAACGTTCCGTGGTGTTTGGAGTGCAAAAATAAAGTGTGATTAAAATGCGTAAATTTTTTCTGCAATTAATTAATCGTAATTAACGCGTTAAAGTCCCGGCCCTAATAATAATATAACATAATAACTTATGTTGGGTTTGTTTAAGGTATGCTCCATCCACTCAGGATTACATCATATTATTAATCCATTTTGGGGAACACGATTACTTCATTGCATTTATTATTTGAATCAATATGGGACTTTCATATTACATTTTACATAAAAATGTGTTATGGAGTGGTGACACCTTGTCTGCAAATGCATACATTGAATAATTATAATTAAAAACTAAATAAATAAATAAATGTAAAAAAGAATATGCATGAAAATAATCTGCCCGGCGGTCATGATCAATTAATTGTGGAGGCCAATATCGACATTGTGATTAATACACGATTAATTGTGTAGCCCTACCATCCACTCATGTATTGATCCATCCATCAATCCACACATAATTCCTCCATCCATCCCCCCCCCCCCCCCCCCCCTCCCCCCCTCCCTCCCTCCCTCTCTCTCTCACCCTCTTGGTGGCTGGGGGGCTGCTCTCCGGGCTGTGTGCTGGGGCGGCCGTCGCGCTCTCCGACCTGGGCCCAGGGGCTGACGTACTTGGCCATGTAAACGTTGTAATCCAGTAGGGACTTGGGCCTGGTCCCCCCGCCCGCCGCCACGCCCGCCGCTGCAGCCCCGGACCCCTCTCTGTGGCGGGGCAGAGGCTGGGACACCTCGTCCATGCTGCTGCGTGCGCTGCTGCTCCTGCTATCCGCCTCCCCCAGGCCCCCTCCTCCTCCTCCTCCTCCTGTGGCTCCTCCCCCTGGAGCCGCGGTGCTGTGTGCAGACCCCTGGATGCCTGGAAGCCACGGTGGTGGGGGGGGGACAGGAGGGGTCAGGACACGGGGTAGTGTTGGATAAAAGTGAGTAAAATCACCTCAACTCAACTCTGTGCACTAAAAGCACGACTGTCTCAAACGGGGAAAGAGACATAAGACAAAAAATTGAAGTTAAATTAGCAAAACAATGTTTGTAAATGTATTTATTTCCACTCGTGTCTGCCATCTTGATGCTAATGATATGCTAATGTTGGTAGGAAAACAGAGATTCTCGTTGGTATGTAGTTGTTTCAGATTCAACGAAAAAGGTGATTTTCACCAGAAATGTTAAGAGGCCAGAAAATGGGGCCGGGAAATTAACCGAAAATCATTTTAGACATTTAGAACCTCTCACCGACTTAATTTTGGTTAATTCAGTTAATTTCAACTGTTCCAAATATTCAATAAATAGCCACAAATAGTTCAGCTGTGTCTGTTTCCTTCAATTATTTTAAAATCACAAAGATATGCATGCCTTCGTTAGGAAAAATATCACAGATTTAATAGTGCAGCATATTTACAGTGCAGACCTTCTCAGAGAACTATGAGGGCAGTGAAAGAAAAACATATGCAATAAATAACTGTTCATTAATCCTAATCGAGGGAAAAGTTTTAAATAATCATGATATGGATTTGAAGGCATATCGCCCAGCTCCACTGGAAAGGCCTGAAGTGTAAAGCAGTGTTGTGCTATGTTAATCTTTATAGATCCTGTGTGTGTGTGTGTGTGTGTGTATGTGTGTGTGCGTATGTGTGTGTGTATAATGCAGATGTATGTTCATGCACTTGCACTATCACATGCATCTGCATAATGCATGTTCAACACCTCTGGGGGCTGGGAAGTTGTTAACATCTATTTGATATTCAGACATCCAACGTAGCGTGCAACGTGCGTCGTACCGCAGTGCCCCATATTAGCATACCTTGTGTTGGATTACACACAACATCCTTTCCCTGACTCATGCTGGAATAATCATGCTAGGCCCCATCTCTCTCAGATTGTTGTGTTTATCTATCTAGGGCTACATTCCCAGCCAAAAGAGCTAGCTAAAATGTGGACAATGCAAATCCGCCTCTGCTAACATGCTAGACGCTGCAGGTGCATGTAATCCCTGTGGCATTTCGTTAAGCTGCCGGCTGAAACAGCGATAGCAAATCGTTTTTTCCCATTTTGGAATGTTATTATCGTTATGCGCGAGGGCACGTAATCCATTCCCCTCTGGAGGAGTAGGGGTGGGCTGTGGGTGTAGTGGGTGTTTAACTGAGGTTAAATCCTCGTGACCTGTTCGACCCCACACATCCTGCTGGCTGTGGTGAGAGGATTGGTGGGTCGTCAGAACAGTAACCCTGGATACTAACTGTTGGATGGCAAGGGCGGTCCCCACAGTGTCACTACTACAATGTGTGTGTGTGTGTGTGTGTGTGATTGTTGTGTGAGAAAGTTTGACTGTTGCAAGCGTCTGCTGAATGAACAAATAGGAAGAGGAAATAGTATGCATGTCTTCAGTTGCTGCTACATCACCCACATCGCTTACTGTTTAAAAAGCTCCTCCGTAGTGGATGTTGTTGGATTCACTGTGTTTACCTGCTGCTTATTCTGCCTCTACCTCCTCCTCCACCCCTCCGCTCTACTCTCCATCGCTAGCTCCACCCTCTACCGCTAGCTCTAGCCCCGCGCTCCACCGATAGCCCCGCCCTCAACCGTAAGCTCTAGCCCTGCCTTCCACCCCTAGACCCGCCCTCATCCTGTGCTCTATACTACGCTGCTCAGGGATTGACGCAAAGCTTCACATAAACTCAATAAACCAACTTTTGTTGATTGATTATACAAGAGGGACAAATCGGATAGTCATTGGTGTATGTGTGTGTGTGTGTGCGTTACTATGTTATTTATTCATTCAGTAGATGTGTTTAGTGAATTCAGATAAAGGTCATTAAGGAGCAGGTAGAGTAAGAAATCTTGCACAAGGATGCCTACAGGTAGGGACCCAGTAACTTTAGGCAAGAAGCCGAACATCGCAGCCACGACACCATCATCCCTCTCTATCCTGTTGACGTTGTTTGGCGTAACAGTGTCTACATTTAAGTTGAGTGAGATCTACTGTGTGGATGACGCCACGCCGGGACTCACCACTCTTACAGGCGCCAGACAGGGAACCTCGGCCTCTCCCCTCCCACCTCAAGCCGGACGCCAGCAGAAACCTCCTGAACCACTCCTCCTTGTCGCGGCCCGTTCTCCCAAACAGGTAGATGGTGAGGCCTCCGCCGCCGGTACCCGCTCCCCCACCACCTCCGCCTCCAGCCCCCGGAGCGGGAGGGAGTCCTCTCCTGGGCTCCTCCCCGTCCGCCCGCTCCCCCGCGTCTGCTTTTCCCTCCGCAGCGTCAGGCCTCTCATCCGCGACCTCGGGCCTCTCTCCCTGGGCCTTGGACATGAAGTCTTCCTGCTTGGCCAGCTGGATGCAGACGGGGTACTTCTTGTTCCACACCCTCTTACGGGCCAGGCCGTGGGGAACCAGGTGGATCTGTAGGGGGTAGGAGAAGCTACGTCACTCAGGATGCGGGTAGAAGCCCTAACCTACCCACCCCCGTTATTATTGTATTATATTATTATATTTCTTCATCATAAGAGAGCATCAACAAATCATTCATCTCAGTCTTGATTCTGTCCTATACACGTCGGTATTCAATAACACTTTAATCATATATAAATTATAGGGGTCGACCGGCAATCGGCAATCAGATCATACAAAATAATGATTCCAATAATCGCAAAAATGATGAATATCAGATCCGATTATCGGCCGATTATCGACCCCTAATTACTAATAATCGGTGTCAGTATCGGCCCAGAAAAAACCATATCGGTCGACCCGATTCTAGTACCCGATACTTCTAGGTACTAGAAGTAAGAATCAGTGCATTCTGAGCTCCGTGGGTTGAGACAATAACAATCAGAAACTAATGTTAGTTCTAGCAGGTTGTAGCAGGTTGTGGTTGAAGGTTGTGGTTGAAGGTTGAAGCTTCCCCGACCCTCTCTGTTGCGTAGAACAACTTTTGGGCTGATTTCTCTGATATTTGAGTCGGGTCGGATTGCGCGAAAAAATGGAACGAAGTGAGATGTAAGCGTGGATAATACAAAAATATATATATTTCATAGCTTTTTTAAAATGTGTACAAGGTTTAATTATGATGAGAACTAATATTACTTTCTGATTGTTATTGTCTCAAGCCACGGAGCTCAGAATTCACTGATTCTTACTTACAGTACCTTTAAATAATCCCCAAATAATACGATAGATTTCTGAGGTTCAAAGTCCAAAAAATAGGCTATATACAAAACATTTTCATTTGTATTTCTATGTACTTCAAGCATCCCACATCTGCCCACTGCAGCACCGTGTTACATAAGTTAGCTCATCTGTGGTTTTGCTCGACGGATCCAAAAGACAGCTGGCATTCATCAGCCCGGAGGTGGTCGCTCAGAACTCCTGGTCTCAGCAGACACGCTGGGCCCACAGCCAGGAGGCAGGAGGCCACGGCTATTGTTTCGCTTGTGACGGTCAGTGACACCACATTTAAAAAAAAAAACAATCCTTTTTTCCTACGTTGCGTGTGAGAGTAAATGTGTTGCTGTCACGATGAGATGAAATGGGAAATGGCACGCGGTCCCAGTTGGTTTACATTCAAGTCAATGCACTACCTGCTAGTTCAGTGGTTCTTAAGCTGGGTTCGTTGAGTCACTCTCAGGGGTTCGGCAGGGGTCAAGACACACACACACAGTATAGTCCGGTTCACACGAGCAATGTCGGGCCGTTTTTGTCGGCCGTCAAAAAATTGGCTGCCGACAATTTGGCAACACACAATTTTTCTTCGCCGTGTTAAATATTTAGTTGCTTAGTAAAAATGTGTTACACAAAATACGAAATTACGAAGGGTTCGGTGAATGCAGTGATGAAGCTTGCAGGGTTCAGTACCTCCAATAAGGTTAAGAACCACTGTGCTAGTTTATACATGCATCTAATGAGTCGCGACCAACTGCCCAGTACAAGTGCACTCATTCACTCACTCACTAACCATTCATGAACCCTAATCGAGGGTAAAAGCCTGAAATAATCATGATATTGATTTAAAGTCGTATCACCCTGCCCGACTAGAAAGGGGCAAAATCAGAATGTAAAACCTCACAATAACATTTTTACATTTACATTTCATTATATGTCCACACCGGCCTAGTATGGATATGATATCACTCACTCAGGTTCATTCATTCCCACACACACATTATATAGCGCTTTTATCCAAGGCGCTTTGCAGTTGCCTCGCATTCACCCATTCATACACCAACAGCGGTGTCAACCATGCAAGGTAACAATCAACAGGTCAGGAGCAGTTAGGGTTAGGGCGTCTTGCTCAGGGACACCTCGACACTTCGCTAGGCGGAGCCCGGGGATCGAACCAGCAACCTTCCTGTTGCCAGACCCGATATTTCCACATCGATCGAAACCAGCCGATAATCAACTTGCACACACACACACACTCGCTTGCGAGGAAGCCCTGTACCTTGCTGTCGGTCAGGTCGTAGATCTTCTGGCTGATGTAGCTGACGTCGGGCTTGGGCTCGTTGTGTGTGGCCCGCCGGGCGATGTTGCGGTTGGGCTTGGAGAGGCGCAGGACGGAGCCCTCCAGACGCACGTACACCGAGTGGGTGTAGGTGGCGTGGTACGTCTCCGGGTCGTAGCTGTGGATCTCGTTCATCCACCCCTTGACCAACACACACATGCGCGCACACACGCATCGCATCCGCACGCACGCACACACACACACACACACATATACATACACAAACGCACACAGTATTAGAGCTGAATCTTCTATTTTATTTGAGCTAG
Organism: Coryphaenoides rupestris; assembly: GCA_002895965.2. Taxonomy (NCBI): domain Eukaryota; kingdom Metazoa; phylum Chordata; class Actinopteri; order Gadiformes; family Macrouridae; genus Coryphaenoides; species Coryphaenoides rupestris. The sequence continues at coordinate 36,663 of PIJE02000784.1, read as the reverse complement.
ATACAATATATAAATACAGTAATAACATAAATTGAGGCGTACATCCTGGCGAAAACTGAAATCATTTGTTGACTATCACAGCGCCTCACTCATGAATCATTCCCGTCTAACGTAGGGGTGTGGAACATTTCTCGATTCTAAGATGCATCGCGATGCGGACATGTACGATTCTGCATCGATGCAGTGACAGAACATAATCGATTATAGCCTAAACGATACCCAACCCTACTTGTAACCCCTTCTCTGGCAACACATGTAATGTGATTGCCAATTAAAGTGGAGTGACAGGCCATTACTGAGGGGGGAAAGGAGATGTGTGTTGTTCATCTGAAGGACATAATGTTGGGGAATGAATGATCTCCTTGCTGTTAGAAGATAATTCATCTCACTTCAATATCTGTGTGGCTTTTAAAGGGGAACTTTTTGGATCATTTCAGTGTGGGCAGTATATACATGCAAATGACCATGTTTACTTTCCTCCATGTTGCCTCCACCCTGATCTCCCTGCTACTTTTGCTTTCTAAGATTTTTTTTTAAGTATACTGTCGGTATATGATTTACTTTAGCATCTGTGCTGAGCCGCATGCACCCCTGAGACAACAGAGAGCATCGTGTGAAAAACTGCAGCCGTTTTTTCACACGACATCCCCCTAATGTGGATAGATGGAGAGATATAATAATAGGAGATATGGTTGAAAAGCAGCAAAGTCATCCTTTGATTCACTTTGTGTTCACCTGTCGGGTCGACCGGCTCCACAGCAACACAGCCGACCCAGTTGTGTGTTCTCCTGCTGTTGTTACACAAATGAAACCCTTATATACTCACGTGTTTTCTTTCAACGACCCTTTTCTCCATATTGTTCCATTATTCTGCCGTCCGGTTGCTTATCTCTCCCTACCTTTTGCGTTTTTTTCTTTTTTACTTCTTTACTTGTAATTTAGTTTTTTTCCTTGATGTGTTTCTGTATCCCCCCCCCCCGCCCCCCTGGCAGAGGTGGAGGCATCATGGCTGCCTCTGGACTCTCAGGGGCCAGGAGGGAGCTGCTTCAGATGATTGGAGTGGCTTTGCTGCCCAGGATTAATTGGATGAGAGTCTTGTGTGCTTGCCATTTTCCCCACTGTGCTGCTTCTCCTCCCCACCCCCCCCATCCTTCCTTTCTCCCCTCTCCACCCTCCCTCTCATCTCCCCCTGTGTTCTGTCCTCACCTCCCCGCTGTCATCCTCTCCTATCCTCTCCTCCTTCTCCCACTCTCTCCTCGACCTCACTCTCCTCTCCTTTTCTCCCTCTCCTTCCTCACCTCCTCTCCTCTCCCTCTCCTCCCTCTCTCCCCCTCTCCCCCCCTCCTCTTCTCCCTACTCTCCCCCTCCCCCCACTCCTCTTCTCCCTTCTCCTCCCCCCACTCCTCTCTCCCTTCTCCTCCCCCCTCCTCTCTCCTTCTCCTCCCCTCCCAGCTTCTCTCATCCCTACTCCTCTCCCCTTAGCAAACTTACACTGTACAGAAATGTACCAATATTCCTACATTTTGACAATGCAACCCCATTCGGATTCCCAACTAAATCTGATTAAGCAATTTACACCATGCAGTCCAGTGTGTGTCTGTGTGTGTGTATCCCAATGACTCCCCCTTTAAAGAACCAGTCTCTTGTCACAGTCCTCTGTGTAGTTGATTGTAATCTTTTGTTTAGGCATTGCTACTTGGTTCTCTCTGCCCTCCATCTCCTTTCCCAACTGTTTGGCTCATCCATGGCTTTTATTTTCCCTCTGTTTCCACGGGTGCCTATCATCAAGTGGTTGGCTCTGAAGGGTCCTCCTCGGGCCTCTGCACACACACACACACACACACACACATACACACACACAAGTGGCTCTCCGTCGATTCATTTTCTATTTCTTTCCTTTTCTCTCCCATCTATCTTTATCTCCCTTTCTGTCACGCTGTCTCCCGTCTGTCGTTCCCTTGTCTTCTTCTGTTTTTCTTTTGTGCACCACCGAGAATACACACATGCACACACACACACACACACACACACAAGCCAGTGCACCATGGGCAAAAGGCTTGACTGGGGAGGACAGGCTGTTGTTTCATCCCAGCTAATAGAATCTCCAGAGGGCGTTCCTGGAAACGCACACAGACACACACACACGGATACATCACACCATAGTTATAACTGCAGTGTCGTGCCCCTCCCCTTTTCTTCCTCAATCCTCCATCACTGCCCCCCCCCCTCCCCGTCATTATCAACCACCTGAAACTAAGGAAACGTCAGGTGTGTGTGTGTGTGTGTGTGTGAGTAATAAACCCGGGGCTGAGCATCCATGATGCAGCCTCCTCACTCCTCTCTCACAGCAGGGTTAGAAGCATGTGACACAGTGGCCTGTGAAGCAGCAGCTGTCTGAGGTGCCACTGTCCCCGCTCAGCCATGTGGGCGGGCCCATGTGGGCCTCCGTTTGACGTCATCGTCGCATGGACGATGACGCATTTAAGCTGGAACCAGTACAAGCATGCCATCTGTAGATCATCATGGTCACAACAAGCCTTAGCCGTGTCATTTTATTCCGATTTCCACTCCACTGTTATCCATTTTGCACGCTAAAAGCATCTTATCCTAGCTTGCTAGTTCTTGATGTTTACCAGCAAGAGGTCAACCTAGCTTGAAACTTGTTCTATTAACCTAGCCATTATTAGTGCTTGAATGTTGAATAGAATAGAATAGAACTTTATTAATTCTTTATTAGTTCTATTAACCTAGCACTGCACTCATGAGTGCTTGAGACTTGGTCTATTCAAATCTTACTTATCTCTTACCGTCAGCGATATATATTTGTTTCACTCTTTTGTACTTATTGTCATTTCGGACAAAAGCCGCCGCTAAATACCATAAATGTGAATGTAAATGTAAAAACAATTCACCTCCCATTAACCTCCCATTGCGACTCTGCATTTTACCTAGGTGGTTCCCCTCGGCAACCATTTTGTGTTTTGTCTCTTTGGTTGCGTCACGCTGTTGCACTCTGTCTGTGCACTCTCCGAGGCCGCGCTGTTGGCTTGATTCGATTTGGAAATTTGTGTTCCCCCCCCACCCCCCTTCGCCATGACCGCTATCGTCCCAATCTCATTCCCGTCCACAGCACACACACACACACACACACACACACACACCATGCCACACCACACACAACACACACACACACACACACACACACACACACACACACACACACACACACACACACACACACACACACCACACAGACATAATCTGTGATCAGTTATGGCTGACGGCTCTCAACTGGTCTTTAGCTGATGCTCAAGAGTTCCGAATTAATGTTGTACTCTGACCCTCCCTCTCTCCCTCTCCTCCCCTCTTCCCTTCCTCCCCTCATCCTCTCGCTCCTCTCCCCCTCCCTCTCCAGGCGTTGAGGCCTGTGCTGTGTGATGTGTGATGGCCAGCCTGGGCAGCAGCAGCAGCAGCAGCAGCTCCAGGGGCGGGGGCCAACATGCTCAGGCGCCATCCCCCCGCCACACCCCGGGCCCCAGGCTCCAGGTGCAGCGCTCCCTCTCCCGGGACACCATCACCATCCACTTCTCCGCCCTGGGTAAGGACGAGGACGACGAGGAGGAGGCGGAGTTATAACAGTAAAGGTGCTCCATTCATACACTTTGCTTGACGGTTTACATCTGTGATCTGCAGCTGTGCAGAGGGAGGAGGGTTTGCACAACATCGCTCCTTCGACGCAGATTGCCAGGTGCGAAACTGCAACATTTACCGGAGCAATGCAACCTGAATAGGTTGTCGCCAGTTCCTATGAGTCTGCTGCACAGCCTGCATGTGTGTGTGTGTGTGTGCGCGCGTGTGTGTGTGTGTGCTTGTGCGCACATGTGAGTGTTGAGAGTGTCGAATTGAATTCGAACACTGAGGGAAATCTAGGAGATGGAGGCTGCTACAACATAAAGCCGGGTAGCGCTAGAGCGTGAGAGTGGGCTGGTTTTATTTGATAGACAAGAGGATTTATATGCCACCTGATACAAGTCAGTTGTGTTTCCAAGGACGACACCGCATGTTGTGGTCTATTCTCCTCCACAACGCATCATATCAACACTGGGGATAGCTTCTATTAATAGGTAAATGCAATGCATGCCAGTGTGTACCTTAACTACTACCCCCTTTTGTCATACACAGGCTTGCATGTACGTAAGTGTCTTTCATGTTCTACTACCAGTCATATTGACTGAAGCCTAACTCCTTCCCGCCCTCACCTAGTCTGACCTCACCTTGAATATGCCCGGCTCCTGGATGTCCAGCTGGGCCACGTTCCAGCGTTCGATCCCCCTCCTCCGCCTCCTCTCCGCGGGGGACCGCCTGCCGGGGGACGACAGCCACAGCGCCAGCCCGGCCAGCACCACCCCGGCGACCGCCCCGTGCACCACAGCGCACACGTACGGCGGCACGGGACACACCAGGTAGCCGTACACCAGCTGCGCCAGGAACACCAGGGCGGTGAAAGGCACAGCCTCGCCCTGCTCTTCTTCCTCCTCCTCCTCTTCCTCCATTTCCTCCTCGTCCTCCGTGTCGGGCTCGCTGCACAGCCCCGTGCTGGTGGTCCGCAGCTGCCGGGACCCCGGGCGCTCCCCGTCCGGCGTGTCTGTGTCGGTGAACGCCTCAAAGTCCCCGCGCTCCCCAAGGATGCAGAAGTCCTCGTCCTCCTGGCGCGCCACCAGGGCCGACATGGAGCAGTGGCCCAGTGTCAGGGAGGGGGACCTGGGGGGCGGTGGCGGGAGCAGGGACAGCGGGGTGCCCTGGGGGGCGGGGGCCGAGGAGGACAGCGAGGGGAAGGAGAAGAAGACGGAGTTGGGCCCCTCGCCAGTGGGCGTCTTGTCCTCCTCGCCCCAGTCCTCCTCCTTGATGCTGTAGTTGTTGTTGTTGCTCTCGCCGTGGCATATGAGTCTGTCCTGCGACGAGCTGCATGTGTGTGTGTGTGTGTGCCGCGGCGCGGGGCGCGACGTTGTGTGTGTGTGTGACTTGTGCGCACATGGGTCGTGGTGAACGATGTTGAGAGTGGTCGAATTGAATTTCGTAACACCGGGCGAACATCAGGAGATTGGAGGCTGCGTACCAACATTAAAGCCGGGGTACGCTGTAAGCGTGAGATGGGCTGGTTTATTTTATAGACAAGAGGATTTATAGTGCCACCTGTATAGCAAATCAGTGTGTGTTCTTGCAACGACACCGCATGTTTGTGTCGTATTCCTCCTCCACAACGCATCTAGTATCAAACACTGGGATAGCTTCTGTATTATAGGTATAGGCCAATGCTATGCCAGTGTTGTACTTAAACTACTACCCCCTTTTGTCATACACAGGCTTGCATGTCACTAAGTGTCTTCAACTGTTCTACTACCATTCATATTGACTAAACCTAACTCCTTTCCCGCCTCAACCTAGTCTGACCTCACCTTGATATTGCCCGGTCTCTTGCCTATGTCCAGCCTGAGGCCACGTCTTCCAGCGTTCGATCCCCCTCCTCCGCGCTCCTCTCCGCTGGGGACCGGCCTGCCGGGGGGACAGCAGCCACAGCGCCAGCCCGGCCACACCACCCCGGCGACCGCCCCGGCACCGCACAGCGCACACGTCTAGGCGCACGGGACACACCCAGGTAGCCGATTACACGCAGCCGTGCCCCAGGAACACCAGGGCGCTGAATGAGAGGCACAGCCATCGCCCGTCTTACTCTTCCTTCCTCCTCCTCGTTCCTGTCCATTTCGCTCCTCCGTTCCTCCGTGTCGGGCTCTCTTCACGCCCCGTGCTAGGTGGCCAGCAGGTCTCCGGAGCCCCGGGCGCTCCGGTCCGCTGTTCGGTGTGTCGGTGAACGCCTTCCAAATCCCCGCGCTCGCCCAAGATGCAGAAGTCGCTCGGTCCTCCTGGTCGGCGCCACCAGGGCGAATGGACAGGTGTCCCAGTGTCAGGAGGACCTGGGGCGGCGGTGGCGGAGCAGGACAGCGGAGTTGCCGCTGATGGGTGCGGGCGGCGAGGAGTGACAGCGACGAAGGACAAGTTAAGGAAGACGG
>PIJE02000784.1:10751-24934 GCA_002895965.2 Coryphaenoides rupestris | reverse complement strand
CGACAAATAGTCGGACAAAACAGACAAATAGACAAAGAGACGGACAAACAAGACCCGCAGTGTGACATAATGAGAAGGCGAGAAGGTGAACACCACCAGCAAAGGCCCTGTTTTTCCCCCCCTCCCTCTCCTCCAAGGAAGAACTATTTGTGCTCCCCAGGTGGCAGGGATTAAACCACGGCTTACATTGGCACAATACTACCACACAACACACACACACAGCACACACACACACACACCACACACACACACACACACACAGACACACTACAGGAGGGATTCATATTTGTCATATACATCCCGAAAATGAGACATTTTGTATCCCGGGGAACCGACGCAGCCAAATCCCGGGAACTGTACATGTTTTTTTTAAAGGTATAACTTCAGCTACACTAAAACGGAAAAAGGAGAAATATACTATCAAACCACTGCCAATACAGTGGGTAAAATATAGAACAACCCCAGCAGAAAATGTTCTAAGCCAATATGTTGTAAATGTTTTTAAGCCTTTTTTCCCATTTTCACATTACTATAATTCTCGGATTACACCCAACACTACAACTTATATATACCATATATATTCTGGTAATGACATTGATTGTAAATAAAAACAACTTTCCGGTGGCGTCATTGTAGGTGAGCTGATGAAAGCAGAATGAGGTGATGAACGGATGGTGGTAGGGAGTGGCCCGGTGTGTGTGTGTGTGTGTGTGTGTGTGTGTGTGTGTGTGTGTGTGTGTGTGTGTGTGTGTGTGTGTGTGTGTGTGTGTGTGTGTGTGTGTGTGTGTGTGTGTCTGTGTGAGGGGCGCGCTTGTTGAAGATAGAAGGTATAACTTCGTGGATGAGAGTTTAACAACCTCGTCCAGGAGGTAATGAGCTTCTCTGGGCTGCCGGCCAAACAGAGGAGAGAGGAAGGGAGAGGTGGGTCAACGGGGGGGCGGAGGGGGACACCGAGGAGGACAGGAGGCGGGGTTGTGTGTGTGTGTGTGTGTGTGTGTGTGTGATAAATAGATGGAGAGAGAGAGAGGGACAGAGAGCGAATGAAAGAGAAAGGAGAGAGACAAACACAGTGACAGAGAGAGAGAGAGAGAGCGAGAGAGATAGGGAGAGAGAGAGAGGATAAGACAGAGAGAGGGGAGATAGATGAAGATGTTCATGACAGACAGATACACTTTGACAGATTTGGCGTACACATGAAATTCAGACGTTTTCAGAGGAAATGTACGTTTTCGACATCCAGTACAGACACACACACACGCAGTCTAAACACGGGCCTGCTGTGCGATAGCATCTAGCATAGCCGCGTTAGCAAACAGCATGTGTTGAAACGGGAGGGGGTCTGCAGACAGGACTGGTGAGGATCACAACACACCCTCCCAACCAGACAGCCACCAACCATGTAGTGGGTGGGATAAAGCACACTCACTCCTGAGTCACAACGGATCTCTCTCTCTCTCTCTCTCTCTCTCTCTCTCTCTCATCTTGCTCTCTCTCATCTTGCTCTCTCTTTCTCTCTCTCTCTCTCTCTCTCTCTCTCTCTCTCTCTCCTCTCTCTCTCTCTCTCTCCTCTCTCTCTCTCTCTCTCTCTCTCATCTTGCTCTCTCTCATCTTGCTCTCTCTCTCTCTCTCTCTCTCTCTCTCTCGGCATCAAACATCAAACCACACCATCCACATCCCATGCTAGTTACCATGACAACGGTGAAGCTTTTCATCTGCCGTCGCACTTGATTCCTTTGTCCTCTCGTTCGGCCATTCGCACTGCAACCTCGCTCTCCACAAGTGTGTGTGTGTGATAACAAACTCTCCAGTGAAGGAGTTTCAAGTTGTGTGTGTGTGTGTGTGTCAGGGGGGCTGTGTTCATATGTGTGGGCTTTCTGTGTGTGTGTGTGCGTGTGCGCGTGCGTGCGCGTGAGAGTTAGTGTCGGAACAGTCTGAACGGTCAGAGAACTCTAGTACAAGTACCAACAACAGATTGATTATTGTGTGTATTGATTATTATTTACACCTACACTTGACTTACAATGGATAAGCAAGCACTTCATAATGTGGGAATATGAGTCTTCATCCACCATTGATTATGGCATGGACAGAGTGGTTGAAAAAGAGAGAGAGAGAGAAATTGAGATGACAAAACAAGAGACACAGATTATTGAAAAGACCAGCAAATATTTGTGTATGTGCTGGAATCCAATACAGATTTGTTGTTATGACCAATTTGTGGAATTTCAATTGAACTCAGCCAAATTATTTAAGGTGGATATAGTGTTGCTTGTATTGGGCTTTGAATGGCACAGTGCGTCGGTAATGGCATCATAACGTAATCGTCATAAATGTAATCTGCTGTGCTGTGCGAGCGGGGGTGACGGGCCCAGTCTGCAGACTGTGTGTAGATCTCTGATGTCACCCCATAGCAGCAGAGTTTAATCTGTTATTACGGACAGGCTGTTTCCCCCGCTCCACTCAGACAATTATGATCTAGTAGGGGTGGGGGGACGCTGGAGTGTTTGCTGTCTGCTTGTGTTTACAATCTAACTTTTATTTACGGATTTTATTTTCTTTACTCTAAAACCACTATGGAGAAAATTGAAAGGAATCCAGTGTGCCCAGATTGGCTTCCAAATATCGTCTGTAATTTGGGATTGGATGGCGCTGCGGGGACAGAGTCATCGCACCGAATGTAATCACATACGACAGTAATTACACTTACTTTACAACAGGGATGTACTGGGAGATGTAGAGAATGCATTCACAGAAATGGGCTTCACTCCATGTCTGTGGCGGTCGCACGTCCACACACGCGGTCACTCACACACGCAAACACACACACACACACACACACACACACACACACACACACGCAAAGCACACACACACACACAAACGTACAGTATATGCAGAGTCACAACCACACACACGCGTACAGTCAACACCACAGACAAAAACACATACTCAATGTCACACACACATACGCACGCGCACACACACGCCTCTCTCCCCGGCTTCCATTGTGCGGTATATAATTGAATAGCTGCTATCCCTTACTGAGAGGTGGCGGGTCCCAGTGCAAGCTAGCCGCTAGCGTCGTACATAGAAGCCCTCTGGCAGCACCACAGCCACAGACAGCCCCCCCAGGTAATCCACCCACTGTATAGATGGTGCTATCAGGCTTTTAAGGGCTGACTACTGGGACGCATTCACTCAAAGAAAGGGGCTCAGTATGACAGGGAGAGGAGAATAGAGGTGCAAAGGGCAAAAGAGCAAAAGGGAGTTAATGGAGGTACTTGTGCACGCACACACACACACACACACACACACACACACACACACACACACACACGCACACGCGCAGATACACACACACACACGCGCATGCGCAGACACACACACACACAGACACAGACGCACATACACACGTTATTTTTTGCCTACTTCCTATGTACGTACTGTGACAATAAAACACTTTGACTTTGACACACACACACACGCATGCATGCATACACTTCCATACACACACATGCACGGCAAGACGTCATTAAGTGACATTTAAGTGACAAGACATTAAGTGGACAATTTTGTGTAGTGGTGGTGGTGGTGGTCCTGGTTGAATCACATCGCAGAAGGTGGACTACAGTGTCACCAATCACCTCACCTCATGGCATTTAGTGAGTTTTTTTGTCTTGCTTTGTCTTGAAAATGACTGAAATTAATTAAAAGCATTTTTCATGCCATTGCATTCCGCTGCAAATGGACCGGTTGAACAAGGACAAAATACTGCTCGGAAAAAATATTCCAGGAAGGGCATTTCAAACATCCTCAAATCCGCCCTGATATAGCGGTTCATGTTGTCAGATGACCACACACACACACACACACACACGCGCAGATACACACACACACGCACACGCGCAGATACACACACACACACACAGACACAGACGCACACACACACACACATACACGCGCATGCGCAGACACACACACACACACACAGACGCACATACACACATTATTTTTTGCCTACTTCCTATGTACGTACTGTCGCCTGCCATATCACAAGTTTCACTGTATTGTGATGTACATGTGACAATAAAACACTTTGACTTTGACACACACACGCATGCATACACTTACATACACACATGCACGCACGGCAAGACGTCATTAAGTGACATTTAAGTGACAAGACATTAAGTGGACAATTTTGTGTAGTGGTGGTGGTGGTGGTGGTCCTGGTTGAATCACATCGCAGAAGGTGGACTACAGTGTCACCAATCACCTCACCTCATGGCACTCAGTGAGTTTTTTTGTTTTGCTTTGTCTTGAAAATGAAAATTAATTAAAAGCATTTTTCATGCCATTGCATTCCGCTGCAAATGGACCGGTTGTACAAGGACAAAATACCGCTCGGAAAAAATATTCCAGGAAGGGCATTTCAAACATCCTCAAATCCGCCCTGATATAGCGGTTCATGTTGTCAGATGATTGCTTTGTTTTTTAACGACCCTGTTATGCCACTGCAGAAGAACAAGAAGTCATTGTTTCTCCTCGAGATACCGACTTCCTGTTCTTTATCGTTAGCGACCAGCTAGTCTGTCTCTCTCTCTCTGTGTCTCTCTCTCTCTCCCTCTGTATGTGTCTGTCTCTCTCTCTCTGTCTCTCCCTGTCTGTCTCTCTGATGAAGGTCACGTTACATATGATATTACTCACCATCATTGAAATGGCTCACTCTGTTGTTATGTGCTGCCAAACACACATCCTGGTTAATAACAGGTGGATGAACACACACACACACACACACACACATGTACCTATGCCAAAACATACCGTATGAAAACACACACCACCAACACCATGATGGTGTCAAGTCCAATTATCAGAGACACCTGTGGCTTGCTGGCAAAGTTACAGTGAGCAGAACTGATTCATGTTGACACACACACACACACACACATCCACACACACAGTCTCTTAGAGCGGGCTAGCACACACATGAGCTTTCCTTTCTATGATGAGTCCTTCTGTAGGATTTTAAGTCGTAAAAACTGAAACAAAGATGGGGTGGGGCTTGATTGCCTCATGTCCCTATCTGCTCCTGGACTGCAGCTAATGGACTTCTCTTACGCCGTGAATTACATGTTTTATTGTTCAGCGTGGAGCAGGCCAGATATGAGTAGAGATGGTAGGACACAGGGAGAGAGAGAGGTGTGTAAGTGGTGGGAGTGGCGATGGTGTGTGTGTGTGTGTGTGTGTGTGTGTGTGTGTGTGTGTGTGTGTGTGTGTGTGTGTGTGTGTGTGTGTGTGGTGTGTGAGGAGGTGTCTGATTGCGTGCTGTGTGTGTGTGTGTGTGTGTGTTGTGTGTGTGTGTGTCTATGTGTCAGAGCCAGCTGTGGTCAGCTCATTAACAATCTCTACAGCTGCCTCCGGTCTGTCTCCGTGTGTGCGTGTGTTGGTGTGTGTTCATGTGTGTGCGTGTGCGTGTGTTTGTGTATGTGATGTGTGTGTGTGTGTGCGTGCGTGTGCGTGTGTGTGTGTGCATGCAGCTATGCGTGTCAGAAGACGTTTACTGCCTCTCCATTAAATATAAAAAAAAAAAACATCTCCAAAACCGCAAAAGCTCAAAAAAGACATCTTTAGCCGTTTAAGGGAAAGTGACATGGCTCTCCAGGAACGAGGACTGCATTTCCCATGAGCCTTCGCTGCTCAGTTTGCTGCTGCCACGCCAAGGAGAGCATTCAAAGGCAAACATATCGCTAATTCTCTAATGGTCCAGGCGTTTCATTCCAAGGCTAAGCGAGGGGGTTTTGAAGCAGAGCTCCGTAAACATGGCTGCTTTGATTTGGCGGCGTACTCTGTGTCCCTGCAGCATCGCGCTACGGTTATGTTGTTGTTAGGATAATAAGCACACACTAACACCTCGTAAAGACACTTTTACACCTGGTGCGCCGTCAGAAGGCTTCTGATTGCGTTACGACCGGGACGAGCAAGGAATACAGTGATCGAGAGCGAGAGAAACCAGAGACAGGCGTTGAAGAGAGCGGAAATTACTTTGAACTCGACGTATGTGTGTGTGTGTGTGTGAGTGTGTGTGTTTTGGACTTGGAACAGAAGGGGCCGAGAACAAAGAGGGCAGTTTTTGATGAGGGATGACCATGACCAGGACAGGACGTGTGTGGTGGTCGTTATCAATAGGGGTCTATGGGGTGTCCCAGGGCCCCTGGGCACCCATAGCTGTCTCTGGCCTCCTGACTCTGGACGCATCGCATCACCGGCCCGGAGGACATTACCGGTCACAATGTCAACAGGACATGTGAGGGAGGGAGGGCGTTTGTGTGGTGGTGTGGTGTGTGTGGTGTGTGTATGTGTGTATGTGCTGTGGGTGATGCATGAGAGTGAGCTAGGAGAAAGAGAGAGAGAGAGAGAGAGAGAGAGAGAGAGAGAAGGAGCGAGAGAGAGCGGAGAGAGAGAGAGAGAGAGAGAGAGAGAGAGGGAGAGAGAGAGAGAGAGAGGGAGAGAGAGGAGGGAGGAGGGAGGCACAAGGATGGTACTTGAAAAGTATAATCTGTCATTCACACAATCGCCCCCTCCCACCCCTCCCACACACACACACACACACACACACACACACACCACACCCCCAGCTGTGGCGGCTGGCTCGTCATGCCTGGGGGGACGGGGGTAACTTGACCTTGTTTAATATAATAACTGTCGGGACATTGACTCACTCACCATCAACACTCACACACTGACAGCAGAGAGAGACGGATGGACAGATGGAGAGACAGAACTGATTGTGGACAACACTGTGCCCAACTGCGGGGACACTTAGAGAGGAAGTAAGGGGTCGGACAGCGGAGGCAGTGGATGATATAATGGGGAGATGAAGCGATGTCCTGATGAAGACCAATTGACGATACAATTATGTCATAATAGACACAAAACCGGGATAGGTCGTTTCCTCGCCCTAAGGACTGTGGTTATCAGGGTCAACGGTTTTCAACACCCTCACCCTCCCCTCCAATATCTGCACTAATGGTAACCACCGCGCGCACACACACACACACACACACACACACACACACACACACACACACACACACACACACACACACACACACACACACACACACACACAATAATAAACACGGTATGTCCTACATACAAAGCAATTTCTGTAAGTAGCCCTGGGGTGTGTGTGTATGTGTGTGTGTGTGTGTGTGTGTGTGTGTGTGTGTGTGTGTGTGTGTGTGTGTGTGTGTGTGTGTGTGTGTGTGTGTGTGTGTGTGTGTGTGTGTGTGTGTGTGTGTGTGTACGTGTGCATGCATGTGCGTGTGTCCAAGGGGAAAGGGTTGAGTGGGGACCTAAAGAACGACTGATAATCACAATCGAGGGAGAGAGAGAGTGAGAGAGAGAGTGAGAGAGAGAGTGAGAGAGAGAGGCAGAAAGAGAGAGAGAGAGAGAGAGAGAGAGAGAGAGAGAGAGGAGAGAGAGAGAGAGAGAGAGAGAGAGAGAGAGAGAGAGAGAGAGAGAGAGAGAGAGTGTGTGAGCCAGTGTACCCCAATTATTGAACCTGCACACACAGTAGTTTTTGGAGGTAATGGCCTTAGGGTCAGCTCATGCATATATATTATATAGATACACATACAGTATATACACCCAAAGAGGTCCCACTTACACAAGAGGATTCAGCCCTCACTCAACGGGGGAGGGGGGGAGGATTGGGTGGGGGGATAGAGGGGTGACACACAAGGCAATCATCCTCCCCTCTCTCCCTCCCCTGTGGTTAACCTCTGACCTCGGACCGCTCCGAGCTATACAGTGGCGAGTTGGGGGTGGGGGAACTGAATAAGTCTAGACCGCTTACGCAGAACAGGGGAGGGGTGGGGAGAGGAGGGAGGGCCCTCAGAACAGTTTATTGACTGGGAGTCGGTCAACAGGAGGGTGGGGGGGGGCGGGCGGGGGGAGGGGGAACACAGGGGGGGGATGCATGGGTAAGGAGATGAATGCATGGACTCAGCGTTGTATAGCGTGGTGTGAGTGTCGATCGATAGCTCCGGTGCAATGATTAAACTCGTTCTATTAAACTTGCAATTATGAATGCTTGCTCTGAAACCTGCTATATACTTATGTACCACAGCGATATATTGCCGTCTATTACTTCGTCTGCCAAATGCCCTAAATGTAGATCAATGTAAATGTAACGTGCACGCAACTCTAAGAGGGGTTAGGGAATCAAGGCATATGAGCTCAGAATAATATGCAGAAGAACGTTGTTAATCAATTGTAAGCCTAAAGAGTGGGTTTCTGTGATTGTAGTCGTTACCTTGAGCTGAACTGGCCAGCCTACAGGTAATCAGTTGGACAAACAATTAAGACAGGAAATTGAAACCCTTTGTAGGTTGTTATTTCAGCTATGGCAATAGGACCCCTTGTGTGTGTGTGTGTGTGTGTGTGTGTCTGTGTGTGTGTGCGTAGGTTACACATTTTCTGATGGAGTGGGTGCCTTAATAGTTTGTGATCTCCATAATCTCATAAGAACTGTTAAAAAGGCTGAAATCCATACAACGCTATGATGTTAATCTGCTGCCTGTGGTGAGGTCATTTATCAATGTTGCTCTGTGTGTGTGTCAATGTGTGTGTATGTGTGTGAGTGTGTGTGTGTGTGTGTGTGTGTGCATGTGAGTATGTATCCATGTATGTGTATGCGTGTCCATTTCTGTGTGTCCATGTGTGTGTGTGTATATGCACCCTTGTGTGTGTGTGTGTGTGTGTGTGTGTGTGTGTGTGTGTGTGTGTGTGTGTGTGTGTGTGTCTGTGTGTAGGGATCTTTGGATTGTGTGAATCAATAGCTGCGCGTGCCAGACGTACGCTAGCCTAGACAGACGCGAGCTACGCTAGCCAGACGCAAGCTACGCTAGCCTATTAGCCGAGATCATCAATCACAACATATATATATATTTGTCTCCTTATCCTATCCTTCATATCTCAAAGCGGCAGCCCCTGCTGTGTGTGTGTGTGTGTGTGTGTGTGTGTGTGTGTGTGTGTGTTGTGTATGCTCAGGTATATTTCTCGA
Source organism: Coryphaenoides rupestris (assembly GCA_002895965.2). Taxonomy (NCBI): domain Eukaryota; kingdom Metazoa; phylum Chordata; class Actinopteri; order Gadiformes; family Macrouridae; genus Coryphaenoides; species Coryphaenoides rupestris. The sequence goes on along the minus strand of PIJE02000784.1, from coordinate 15,864 downwards.
TTAGATTTTTTTTCTTTTTCATCCGGTGAGTGTTGCTTTTATGTGCCGGATAAAGGCGGGAACAATACGAAGACATTGCACCATATCAAATGCAGACACACACACACACACGCCCCGGAGCTCCTATCAGGAGAGGCGCTCTGTCGTGAAGTCGCGTCCCCAGAGGACCAGTGAGAAGGGGAGGAGGGGGGGGGGGCCCTTGCAATCGGATAGAGAAATAAAGAAAGGCCGCTAGTTAGCAGTTAGCTTTAGCCTCAGGGAGAGGGTCTACCACCCCCCACACACACTCTCATCCCACCCTGCGCCTCTTTTAAAGGGTGCAAGGGTGTGTGTGTATCTGCGACCCACGTCCCAGTTGAAACCCCCCCCCCCCCCCCCCACACCGCCCCTGTGCCCCTCCCCTCCCTCCACACACGCGCTTCATACTTTGTGAGCCCTGCTGAAACATGCATGAGTTTACGGTCGAGGGGTGGGGGGCATAGGGGAGTGTGTGCATGGATGTGTGTGTGTGTGTGTGTGTGTGTGGGTTAGGGGGAGGAGGGGGGATGCACATAATGGCCTGCAGGGTTACCAAGTGGCGGGTGGTGGAGGTGGAGGTGGAAGTGGAGGTGGTGGTGGTGGTGGAGATGGTGGTCGTGGTGGTGGTGGAGGTAGCGGTGGTGGGTTGTCGACGTGCTTACCGAAATACCCTGGATCTCCCTTTGAAGACCCCCACCCCCCCTCACCCGCCCCTCATCCATCCACGAGGCTGGTGTACGGGTGGAGTAACTCGTACTGCTCCCGCCGACTCCCCTCCTCCTTTTCCACCCCCGCCCCCCCCTACTACAACCCTGAGCCAGACAGATGCTTCTGTACATTATAAATCAAACCCTCACCGCCCTCCCCCTGCCTCCCCTAGCACCACCCTTCAACCCTTAGGGGCATGTTCAAGCAACTGAGCCGGCCTATGTAGAGTAATGAGTGCATTACGCTAACCCCCCCGATACCCCCCACCACTACCTCCCCCCTTACCTCCACCCTACTAAACGCAGGGGAACTGTATTACGGCTCTAACCGTTTAAATAACGGCAAACCAAATTAAAAACACTGGACGAAATGACTAAATAACCATGCTGCTGAAATAAAACTACACGAAATTGCTTAAATAAACAAAAGGATGGTGGTGATGGTGGAGGTGGTGATGTTGGAGGAGGTGGTAGTAGTGGTGGTGGTAGTGATGGATAACCGAGGGTGGGGTAAGAAGGGAAGTGAGTGTTTGATGGCACCAAATGGTTTTGCAGTATGGCCAAAATGCACTGGGGGGAGGAAGGGAGGGGGAAGAGGAAGAGGGGGAGGAGAGGGGAGAGGTGAGGCTTCTAATGGAAGGGGGCGTGCGGCCGGATATCCACAGCTTAAACCATCAGGAGCGTGAGTGACCGGGGGTTAGACCGGGGGTTCGTTTTGCGTCCACAGCACCGCTGGTGATGAGTTATGAGGGGTATTCCTCATTACGGCCACTTTGGAAAGCTAATCTGTTTTGTCTCTGTCTCCGATCAACCCCCTAACCCCGCCCTCTAACCCCCCCCCCCGCCCCCCCATAGTATCCCCATCGCAGGACCGCGGCGGAGGATCAATACGTTCACATCCTTAACGGGTCCCGTCGGACGCAATCAGTCACCACGCAAACGAGACCGGCAATCGGTGCACTGCAGACGCACACACACACACACAAACACAAACACACACACAACACACACCACATCATATATGAAACCAAAGTAGATAATCCTGCAAGAGAGAGAGAAAGGGAGAGAGATGGGGGTCGAACAGCCATGCTGATGTAGGTGAGGACACCGCCTCCCCCACCCGACTGCACATTAATCATTAAGACACAAAAGAGCACGCGTCCGGGGCCAGCAGGGTGCATGCAGACCACGCTGGATTCCCCATCTCTCTACTTCCCCTTGCCGGCTCCGCCCCCCACTCTCCTCCGCATCGCCACGGCGACGGCTCCTCATGAAATAAAACAAAGTGACCGGACCAAACACGTCATCCTAACTCCCTTATTGGCTCGTTGCCCGTCTCAAAACCCTTTATTCTTCAATCTAAACCCCCTCATTATTTTCCCCCATTCCTTTCCCATTCAAACGTTTGTATTTTTCCAGCCTACATGCATTACATTAGCGCCTCTATATTTTTCCCCTGCGTTCCCGCGTCCCGCTTGGCTATTGACGACCTGTCAATTTATCTTCCACTCTACATTCCTCCACTTCCGCCTTTCCCCATCACCCCCTACCCCCACCCCCACTTGCGCCGCCGCTGCCGGCTCCGCCCCCATCAGAGACAACAAGGCTTATTGCATCTTAGGAATCGCCCAGGCCTTTCTCTCTTAAGTGCGACCATTATGCTTACCAGAGACTACATTTATGGCTTTTTAGGCCCCATTGATTGGCACGATCAATACATCATCTTGGGTCGTGTGTGTGTGTGTGCACTCGTACAGAGAGAGGCGGAGAGAGCTGCTCGTCGTAAATGTCAGGGTCGGGAGAAGATCCCGAATCGCGCCGTTATCCCGGTCTACCGCAACGCGACTTCCGGTCTCGTACTTCCCGTGAAGTGTGCTCTAGTCCACGGAGCGCGAGGGGATGAATAACGTCACAAGGATGAGAAGAACGACACAAGGACAATTATAGACGCGGGGAGCGTTGGCGAATAGTTTGACGAAGCAACAATGGGAGAGAGTAAAAACGAAAACGGAAGTCCCGCCCCCTCTCGCTCGCCCTATAACGCGTATTCGGGGCATCCCGTTCCAGGCGTTCGCGTCGTTACTACAGACCTCGGGAGTGACCAATGACAGTCCGTCCGCAAGGCTAGAATCATCACATCTGATCCTGACACCCAGCTGTGGTGCCAGATGTTCAGTGGCTCAGATGCTCGTACGTCACGGGTTGACTGGGAGACTCCGGACCACTGATTCGAAATTAAACTGGGATCATCTTCGCCACACACAGACACGCACACGCACACACACACACACACACACACACACATACACACACCCATTGATATAATGTGCACGATCCGACATCACTATCAAAACACACAATGCACTCATCTATGTCTTACTACAGTGGATGGCGAGAGTATTGAACTGGATTGGTTGAAGGTTGCAAAACGCACATTGCAAAACATTTTTAAATTTTTTTTAAATTAAGCAAATGGAATTAATGTCAAGCTTTCGACGTGTTATGCACACCAGATTAAATAAAATACAAAAAACACGGACGCTGTCACATCATTAAATGACAATAGACGCTTAAAATAGACACTGCATGAGTCAGCTACGTGGAGGTCAGCTAACAATAGCCACGGTCAACGTGAGATCACCTCAACCGATTGGAGCGCTTGTATGAATATAGCGCCATGTGTTGGGATTGGCTGCCACCTAGTGGAGCTAAGAGGCTACGACGTACAGCTTTAACAGCATAGACGCGCGTTTTATGTGTACTTTTAGTCAACTAGTGATTCTTTATTCGAAATTCACATGCGAATTTCATTACATTTCACATTGCGTATCTTACTAAGAAAATATGATGAGAATAGGATGATGAGGATGATGATGTTATGTTATGTGGTTCATTTATAAGGCACAATGACATGTCTGCATTTGAAGAATATAACAAATGAACGAAATAAAGAGAGGAGAGAGAAAAAAGCATGATCGCAATACTCTCTGAACACATCACCACCGATGGTGAATACAATGTATTGACTGCTGGGAGGGAGGGTTCACAGGTGCTGGGGGATTTTTAAACTAAAGCACCATCAGAGAGAATGCTTAAAAAGTGTGTCTTGTGTGTGTGTGTGTGTGTGTGTGTGTGTGTGCACGCCGATTCTCAAGTCCACATGGTTGTGCATCTTGCGTGACTGCATCTTCCTGTCTCATCAGGGAATCAGGAGTCCCATCATGCTGAACAGTAACGTAACACAGCAACCGCCTGGACCACCAGGCTGGAAGGAACTCCAGACTCACACACATGGACTGACCGCCCAGCCTATCACTGGACCTTCCAACACCATGACCCACCCCACCCCCTGCCCTCCTCTCTCTCAGTATACCAAAACACCAAAACTCATTATATAGTATTTATAGCAAAGGGGTTGCACAACGTACATGAGCTAAGTTCTCGTGTGGGAATAATATGGTAAATGGATTGCATTTATTATAGAGCAATTTCATCCAAAGCACTTGACAGTTACCTCACATTCACCCATTCATACACCAACGGCAGTGTCAACCATGCAAGGTAACAACCAACACGTCTGGAGCAGTTAGGGTCAGACACCTGACAATTAGCTAGGCGGAGCCCAGGGATTGAACCAGCAACCTTTCGGTTACTAGACAACCACACTTACCTCCTGAGCTACTGCTGCCCCACAATAAAGAACAATCTTATCGTCTCTGATCTCAACATACAACACATGTATTAAAAGCAAAAGTAAATTAAAAGTGTGCAAACCAGCAAAGGCAAACACACACACGTACACATGTGTATGAATGCCAAAGTGTACAAAACCCACATACACATGTGTACACACACACACACACACACACACACACACACACACACACACACACACACACACACACAGGATTCTGTGGTGTGTGTGTGTGGGGGGGAGGCAGCTGACCAATCAGCAGTCTCTAACATCAACATGTGAGATCTTTTTCTTCTTCTCCCTCTTTTTTCCCTTTTCTTTCAACACAACCTTTTCTTTGTTGTGTGCAACCTTTTGATCTTAATGAAGAAGAAAAAAACACAGTTTGGCCAGTGAATATAGTATAGTAATGGTGGTGAGGTGAGGGTGGTGGTGGTGGTGGTGTGGGGGGGTTAATGCTAAAAGGGAGTGTGTGTGTGTGTGTGTGTGTGTGTGTATGTGTGTGTGTGTGTGTGCGTGCGTGCGTGCGTGCGTGTGTGTTGGGAGAATAGACTGTAAAATGGGTTGGGAGGGAAGGAAGGGGAGGGGAGAAGGGGTGTTTCTACCTTTTCATGTTGCTACTCCTCCTCCTCCTCCTCTTCCTCCTCCTCCTCCCACCACCATGGCTTGTGTAACCAATGTCAACCCGCGCGCA
>PIJE02000783.1:191695-233668 GCA_002895965.2 Coryphaenoides rupestris | reverse complement strand
TTGAATTATGTGCTTGCCCAGATTTCTGAACGGGGCTCTTTATATAAACTCCTCACTCTGACGTTGTGTATCTGTGGCGACTCTGCTTCGGCTTACCCCTGAGACGGGAGTGGGTGTGTGCGTGTGTGTGCGTGTGTGTGTGTGTGTGTCTGTGTGTGTGTGTGTGTGGTGGTGGGGGGGGGTCTGAGGGTGGAGTACCGGCAGCTTGCAGGGAGATGGTGGAGCCATTTGGGACATTTTAGTGGCTTGTTTGCCCTTCTCCTGCAATCTATTGGTGTGCAGATGGATTGCTGTGCTGCAGGACGGACCTTGTGTGTGTGTAGTGATCTGGGGCCACACAGCCGAAGGGAAGTGGAGAGACTCCATGGTTACCGCTGCTGCGTCAATCAATGTGCCATTGGAATGATCGATGTTTCCATCTAATCGTGTTTTATCTAAACACACCAAGCAACAGAGCGTGAAACAGTTCTGGTCATTTAGGGAATTCTTACACCATGCCACCAGCATTGTTTGAGGCATGGACTGAAAAGCGAACAGTATTATTAAGACAAGCACACCATTGTAATCCGATGCATTGTTATTCTTCCACCTGATTTTCTCGAGCCATCTTATGGTTTCCAATGCCAAATGACAGGCCCCATGCGGTGCACTGTCCTTGTATACAGATTTAATAAATATTGAACCTTTGTTACCTCTTACCAATCATGTAAAATCTGCTTAAAATGTCTATACAAGGCATACCCGTAGTAAATTCAAAGCTGTTCTTGAAACATTGAGAGCACATGCATGCGATTAGTCCGTGCTACTTGCATTGAGTTATTGGAGTTTGAACACACTGAAGTAGAAGGTTATTTATTTCCGCCTGCAGATGACTATAGGTGGGACTTATTACCTGGACCCGGACCGCAGCGTGACGCCTTTGTTACGGTGGTGAGGTGAGGACCCAGATGCAGGACAGCCAGGCAGGTGTCAATCATTAAACCCGGGAACAAGACTTAAATAGAGACATGAGGGGTGATTACAGATTAGACACAGATGGGAGCAGACAGGCAACCATAGAACTAGAAGCGCTAGACAAGGAACACAATTGACATAGAAATACAAAACTAGACCAAAACAAACTCAAAAAGGCACAACAATGACAGTCTTACCTAGTCCAAATTAAAATTTGATAACAATACCATGGAAAATGATCTCAACGTTTTTCAAAAAAGGCCATTTGCGAGACTCCAAATGACCCCTTGGTAACCATGGTCACATACAGTGTGTGGTTGGTGGCTGGTTTACGCAGCCTCACCCGGCCCTGGCTGACTAGGCTGGGGCTGCACACCCGTGGGGCATTGCCAGGTTAACCAGCCATCACCACACACACTCAGGAGAGTGCTAGCTCTGTCCCATCATTCATTCTACATGTCTACAATGTCTGCAATAAAACGGATGATTGACTGTATGGCGCCCTGGGCAAACACCCCCTAGACAAAAACCTTTTTTTTGTCTATCCACTCTTACAAAAAACTATTTATGATTACACATCGCTTCTTGGAGTGTATATTTAGCTTTCCTTTCACCATTATATCTTACAAAAAGTAAAACTGTCAAAAACTACATTTACAATTACACATGGACACAGCGGGCCGAGCGCTGTTTATTAGCTTCGCGCTGGTAGTTCGCTTTGCACTGGACGTCCATGTTGTGCAAGTTCGTGCTTCCCACTGAAGCCACATTTCATAGTTTCCAGAATGTCACTGGCTATCCGATGCGCAGGCTATCAGCAGTCTGGGTTGCAGTTGGCTCAGTCGTCACACAAAAGAAGAGGGGCGGGCACTTTCCTTCAACTTTCCTCTCATTGGCTATTGTAGGCTGTGGACTGGACATGGAAGCTACTATTGGGTCAAATGAAGTGTCAATCGAAAGGTCCGAGTGCAGCCGCCATTTTCATACATTGTCATATATCGGCAATGTTTACATGTGAACTGTTACGAGTTACGATGGAGAATACATGGAGGATTAAGCATATCTGTCAGCTAATTTGAAAGATCCAACAGAAATTTGTGTACCTAACCCATCGACAAATCACAAGAATCTCCGCTTTCCAAAGATATGTGGCATATTATGCATATAATGCGTCTAGTAGGTGCCTCTAGTTGAATTATGTGTTCTTGTGTTATTTGTATACAGTTTATCTACAATGAAATGGGTTGTGATTTAAAGAAATTGGTCGAGTAATTTATTTAAATCAAAATGTGACCTTGATCAGACTAGCAGCTGCCCAAAACACCCCCGCCTCAGTAAAATGTTGAACGTTTGAACATCTTTTGAGCCTCCTTTGTGTAGAAAGCCTGCCGGAAGACTGACCTTCAAAATCAGGGGCATTTGGAAAACAAGCTCTTTGAGACACGGCCTTTAAGGACAATAGCACATCATGGGAAACATCTGAGTCACGGCCACCATGACCGCATTTCGGGAATCAGCTCCTTTGAGACAGCAAGGCTTTCGAGAGGATCAACCCATTGAGATTTCCTGTGAGTTTGAATGTGCCAAGAGGTTGTGTCTCATGTGAGATGGAGACAAAGAACACAATTGCCCTGAAACGAGCCTCGATGAAGTCTGATAGGAACTAGCTAAGATGACAGGGCCGTGTGATTCACACTCTGGTCGTGGAATGTTGTCATGGCACCACCTACGTTATTCAACACACCAAATGATCTCCGGGGAAAGAGATGTTTTCCACATTTTCACATCTCAGTCACTGTCAGTGTTGATCACAAGCTTAACACAGTGAATATGCATTCTCCATGTTTATTTGGCCTTGTAATGATGCAATTTATTGGTGGCACAACCTGCTTGGGCACAAATCACATCTGGTAATATGAATATACAGTATATACCGTGTGTATATGTGTGTATATATATATATGTGTGTGTATATTTAACACGTTAAAACTAATCAACGCATTTTAATTGAGTGACATCAGACAACAAATAATAATAATAAAATAATAATAATAATAATAATAATACATTTTATTTGGAGGCGCCTTTCAAGACACCCAAGGGCACCTTACAGGGGATAAAACAAGACAGTCAAATTAAGATTAAAATTTAAATTAAAAACAGTGGTAGTGGCAGAAATGGCAGCAAAGTTAAGACCAACAGGAAGTAGAACACAGTGAAACACAGGGTACAGTTAAAGTGAATATGCCAGTTTGAACAGGTGGGTTTTGAGTTGGGTTTTGAATGTTGTTATGGAGTCAGACTGTCGGATGTGTGGGGTCAGGGAGTTCCAAAGCCTGGGAGCCGAGCAGCTGAAAGCTCGAGCCCCCATGGTGCTGAGGCGTGAGCTGGGGATGGTCAGATGGTCAACGGAGGATGAGCGGAGGGTGCGGGAGGGAGTGTACTCCTGGAGGAGGTCAGTGATATAGATGGGGGCTAGATTATGGAGAGCTTTGAAGGTGAGTAGAAGGTTTTTGTCATCAATCCGGTGGCGCACAGGAAGCCAGTGTAGTTGAATGAGAACGGGGGTGATGTGGTCGGATGAGTCGGTGCGGGTGATGATCTGGGCAGCAGAGTTCTGAATTATTTGGAGTCTGTTGAGGAGTTTGGTGGGAAGGCCAGTTAAGAGGGCATTACAGTAATCCATCCGGGATGTGACAAATGAGTGGACCAGAATTTCAGTGCTGGATTGGGACAGAGATGAGCGGAGTCTGGAAACGTTACGAGGATAGAAGAAGGCAGTCCGGGTGATGTTTTTAATGTGCGGTGCAAATGAGAGGGAGCCGTCCAGAATGACACCGAGGCTTTTGACTTGGGAAGAGAAAGCCCCACTAGAGCGTTGTAGAGCGTTGTCAAACATGGACGCACCAGAAGAGACCGCGTTTGACCGTTTATTTATTGATTTTTTTATTTTTTTGTTACCATTTTAGATGGTAGAAATGGCACTTTATGTTAAACTGTTGGTCTGTTTATTATTTTGACCAAGGATATTTGGGTGGGTAGGGGAGGGTGGGGAGGGTTAGTGTAACATTAGGTTAGGTACATTGTGTTTGAAATTATTCCTAAAATTGCTGCACTGATCTGTTGGTCTGTGTAGCTAAAATAAACAGGATTTTGCTGCTTAAACGTATGTATATGTATATGTATACAGTATGTATATGTATATAGTATGTATATGCTTAAACGTATGTATATGTCTATTCATTGATTCACTCGTACACCAAAATCCATTTGAATTGAAAAATGTTGCTTCTCGTGTCAAATATTGATATGCGATTAAATGCGATTAATTAATTACAAAGCCTCTAATTAATTAGATCATTTTTTAATCGAGTCCCACCACTAGTTAAATAATATTATATATATATTGTGGCACACTCCCTATTGGGGTGGAGTGTGACCACGACTGGAATTAATAAACTCAGGTTCCACACCAGGATTTAAATGAAATAAGAGTCTTTATTTACCACACAGGGGAAGGGAAATGTAATCACTATCAATAGTGAGTCCGTAATCCAAGTGAGTAGTCGTAGTCCATAAGCAGGGGGTATCACGCCGGGAAGTAGTCGCATACGGTCCAGGGCAAGGCAGGCGGGAGGGTAGTCAGGCAGGCAAGGGTCATACACAGGGCGGGTTCTCAGACAGGCAGATGATCAGGGCACACAGCCACTTGGTCTCTCCTTCTTTAACTCACACACACAGCGTCTTCCTCTTCCACCTCTCTCTCCTCCACTTCCTTCTTAACTCCTCCTTCGACTTCCTACTCCACTTCCTACACCACCCGGGTCCTCTCCTATTTATTAGCCGCAGCCAGGCCTTTGATTGGCTGCCGCCGAATTCTCTCAACGAGGCGCAGCTACTTCCCATGAGGTTGATCGCCTCTCTCCACTTCCTGGTCTCTCTGGCTCCCTCTGGGGGCCGAATGGGGAACTGCGGTTCTCCCGAACATGGTCCATCTGGCCTGGTCGGCCCCTCAGTGGCCGTCTGCCACAATATGTACATATAACATATGTAACTTGACACAAACTCTACATGGTACATTGTGTTTGAAATTATTCCTAAAATTTACTGGTTAACTTGGTTATTAGTGTGGCCCCAGCGTGCATCATCATGAGGGTAAGGCACGATGTGTGACGGAGGCTTAGTGGGCTCTGTAGGTTCTGGGTGTTTCAATGCATAGTTATAGTGTTTTTTTATTTGATAGCTCTTCAGTTCGATTTGTTTTCCTCTGATTCTTGACTTTGTTGTTGTGTTGGTTGCATGCCCCAAGTAAGACTAATACTTTGACTTGGATCCTTTTAATCCTGTTTTGCCCCCTGCCTGTCACGGCTTCCTTCTATACCCCCATTTTAATAGACTTTAGATATTGTGCCAAATTAAATATTATTACCTTTTGCAACCTCTGGTCCTATTTACCCTGGACCCATACCGTTTTGGGGGATTCCTCACTCCTACATGTGGTGGTGGCGTTTTATGGGTAATACGGTAATAAACTATGATACAAATATTACATGGTAATAACGAGGGAATAAGCTTACATGACTAATTCCTATTTAGGCCACTTATATCTTTTTTGAAATTGGCCATTGAAAGTGAATTGATATATTTTGTGCAATAATGGAGGTTTTTTTTATATATTTTTACTTAACATTAGTAAATGGGCTACAGCACGATTGAGAAGTGTTCAAACGTTCAAGCCTCTCTCTCTTTAATTAGCAGGTTTTACAGAACCCTGGAGAAGTTTTCATGATAACACTTGAAACATTAATTCACCTCTATGTGTGTCTCAAACTATGCCATGTGAATTTGACGGCATTGGGCCTGGAATGTGATGTTTAAGAAGGTGTGAGAAGCCTGATCTATATCAATCACTAGTTTATATCAGTCACTAGTTTGTTGCAAGCCATCACTGAACTCTACACTAGATTGTATGTGGCTACCACCTCTTTGAGGGCTACCTTGCTCCTGTTCATCTAATTGTACCCTCTCGCTCTCTCTCCTGTTGTTCCCGGGTACGATGTACCACCAGAGAATCATAGGACCACTAGTCTGGCCCTTCATGCCTCTGTTTCTTGGGGGATTTACCAGAAAGAAATTGCTAACAGCTTTCGCTGTTTTTTCCCCCTACACAGCTACCACATAGCCTTTTATAAAAGGAAACTTTCGTTCTCTCTCTCTCTCTCTCTCTCTCTCTCTCTTTCTCTCTCTCCCTCTCTGTCTGCGTCTCCCACTCAGTGTCCACTCACCATCCCCTCTCCCCATGCACTCATTGCTGAGCTCCTAGCTTACTTCTCCTCCCTGCCCCCTCCCAATCATTTCCTATAATATCTCAGTGTATCAGGTTCACTGGATGAAACACTGTTGGCTTCTAGAGCTGTTTGACCCGTCTGACAACTGGTGCCTGTCATCAGAGGGCAACAGAGTCAGATGGGTCTAAGGAGAGATGTTTCTGTTTCATGAAGGGGATTTCTTTTTTTGCCTGTTTTTTTCTTTCTCAACCTCACTCATTCAACAATCAGAATTGTAATGTTTCTTTTGTTTATTTTGTGTTGCATCAAAACAAAATGAATAAAACAAACCATAAATAATGCGCACTCATTTAGCATGCACACAATACAAACAGTAGTGCTCTCCCTACCAGCTCAACTTGTAGAGCATGGCGATTACCATGACTTCGGGGTTAGGGGTTCAAGTGCCCACCGGGGCCTGCCACGCACTCAAGCTATTGAAAGATGCTATGGGTAAAAGCGTCCTCCAAATGGTATACATCAAATACATTACTCACTCATGCGTCATGTCTTTCCAAGATTTGCTGTTTGCTATTCATAGCCTAGCTAGAGACAAAACAAGCTAATATTTAAATAGTTTTCATATTTAGAATGGGGCAACATCCAAAGGAGCAGTAAACCCAAAAGTCAGACAGCACACTATGAAGTGTTACTTTTAAGTCAACGCCCTAACACTAATCCCTAACCCCTAAGTCCTGTTAATTGTATTGTCATGTCCTGATGGTGCAGTGGAGAGAGTGGCTTGTTATCAACTCCAAGGTCATGTGTTCAAGTCACGATGTGTATGTAGACATGTAGACGCTCGTTTTCTGCGCCTTGTCGTTTTTAAAGTAACCAAACCAGTTCCATATCACAGACTTCGCGAAACGCTTTGTCGACAATTTAACTCTCGTTCCTCGCCGGTCTGTTTGTTGTCCTTTCTGATGTTGGTAAACAACGCCTCGTGTCGTGGTATAAGTGGGCGTGTCGAGACAAACACTGCAGACTGATTGGCTGTTGTCGCGTTTATTTCCGGTGCGTCATGACGCTGCTGTCAGATCTATCCAGATCTGAAAAAAATCGAAGGCTGATAGATCGAGAATTTTTTACGCGATCTCGATTCGAGATTAATCGCCCAGCCCTACATCACTAATATGCAAAAATTACTTAATTCACACAACACAAAATATACAAAGGCACTTCGCCATCTCCACCAAACTACCATCCATTCAAAACCAATGTTTATGTACATCAACTTTTGGAATCTAAACTTGTCGAGAGTCCTTCACGGCTGCCTACCTCTTTCAACGCATGGCGTGGACTGAAGAGGAAAGCGCGAGACTTCAATATGCATTTCGGCCACAACGCTTTAAGATGATCAACAAATGCCATGTATAATCTTTTCCAAAATAAAAGAATAAAACTCCCAAAAATATTAACAACATATTATAAATATCCGAAAACACTTTGAAAAATAGATTATATAATACAATTACATAAACAGGGATTTCTGGTGAAATACATACCTTTTATACACATATCCATTATAACGGTATAAAAGATAATAAAACACAATATTGTGGCACACTCCCTTCGTATGGTTGAGTGTGTCCACGACTGATAATAAAAATCCAATTGTCCCACACCAATATTCACTGTAAACAGAGTCTTTATTAACCATCAAGGGGAAGGGGAAGTGCAGGGATATTATAGTGGCCAAGTCCGTAATCCAGGAGAGTAGTCGTAGTTCGTATGCAGGGGGTATCACACCGGGAAGTGGTCTCAGGGGGTCCAGGGCAAGGCAGGCGGGAGGGTCGTCAGGCAGGCAAGGGTCAATACACACACGGGTTCTCGGACAGTCCTTAAGTCGGGCACACAGCCACTCCTGTCTTTCTATAAACTCACCCACTCAGGGTCTTGGTTCTCGTCCTTGCTCCTGCTCCTCCTGCTCCTTCTTCTTCTCCTCCTCCTCCTCCTCCTCCTCCTCCTTTCCCACCACGTCCTCGTCCTCGTCCTCTTCCTCTTCCTCTTCCTCTTCCTTTCCCACCACGTCCTCGTCCTCCACTCTCTCAACCGTCTCAACTCTCTCTTTGACTCTCCCCACCACCCAGGTCCTCTCCTATTTATAGTCTGCAGGTGGGTCCTTAATTGGCTGCCGGTGCAGCCAATTTCAATATGGCTGATTGCCTTGGTCGCAATTCCTGCCTCCTCGGCTCCCTCTGGGGGCCGAATGGGGAATTGCGGCCCCCTGACTCGTCCACACTCATTCCTCTGCCCTTCAGTGGCCGTCTGCCACAATATGTAATCCAACTAAAATATATTTTGCTGTATAATTAGCTAAAGAACAAAGTGTGTGTGTGTGTGTGTGTGTGTGTGAATCCTGGGAAAAGTTGGTTTTGTAGTTGAAAACAGTCCTTGCTGTGTGTGCAGCGTTCTGCTAGTTCAGGTCAGAGGAAACTGTTCACTGTTCACTGTTCACTCGCTCGCTGTTCACCCTGCAGAGTTAGCAGCTCGCCACTAACTTGCTTTGTTGCTCTTGTTGCCTGTAAAGTTAGCCCGCCCCTCCCAGAAATTGTTGCGATAACACAGTAGGGCTGCTGGAGCCAAGATTAAATTAGCATAAATAATAAATGAGCACAATACGCATTCCTTTATAGGATTTTATGTTGGAAAGAGGCCTACAATGAGAAAGGAAGATAAATCATGGAGACAGAGATAAGTGCTGTTCGATTCCCTTTTCATAGCCCACAACACGACGTGAAGAACTCTGAAATAAAAACCCCACTGAAAGTAATGACAATGGCTCAGGGTTGTAACGATGTCCATCTCCTCTTGGACATAATGACATAAGCCCAGCTGATGAGCATAGATCTGAGAGGTCTGCTCCAGCTCGCCTCCCCCTGCCTGCCGGGCCTGATGAAAGACTCCTGGGGAAGAAGCACAGTATGTTCACCCGCTGTGCTTTGGTCTGGACTCACCAGAGGCCAGGACAACATCGGCTGCCGTGGTGGCGGTACCACTGCATGGATGGCGGAGGAGTGGAGACGTGTGAGAGATGCAATGTGCTCATAGATGTGTGTCTTGGATCAATGTGTATATCCTACATCCAATCAATGTCCACATACACCACACAGGGTGGCGATCATAGGAATGGAGAGAGCGAGAGAGGGTGCGAGAGAGATTGTGGACGAAAGAGAGCCCAAGAGCTGTTTGGACAGAAGCCCGGATCTGCTGGTGTCCTAGCTGTGGTGACAAATGTCACTGTGCTCAGTTTCCAAAGTTTCCAACTCCTACTGTTTGTTTAACCCATGGCAGTGGCATTAACCACTGGCCCACTCCCCCTCGGTGTCTGTCTGGTCTATCTGGATTGGCAAAATAATTTTTTTTAAGCAAGAAAAGCAAAACATCGTCGTCTTGAAGCCATATCCAGCAGAAACCTGCTCGAGTTTCTGACGTCTATCTTTTCATTTGGTAAATTGCATCAGATTGCAAGCCAATGCTGTTGTTATCGCCTTCTGACCTGTTAACCCCCCCCCCCCCCACACACACACACACACACACACACACACACACACACACACACACACAAACCCCCTGCGGTGTGTTGGGGATCAGCAGGAGCCTCTGACCTCTGACCCTTGAACTCCATCCTACCTCCTCCCTCAACGCGATAACAACGAACATGGCCGTGCGCGTGCTGCATGGGACCAGTGACCAATGACCCTCTGTGGGGTGAATTTGGGGATGTTTTTGACTGTGCATGGTGGATTAGAACAGGTGTAGTGAACACTGGTGGAGATGGTGGTGGTCATAGACATGCATAGACGGCACATTAAATGCTTCGGCCCGTTGCTGGGATATGAAGACTGGACTGCAAACGCATATATAGATCTATATATCATATATATTATTGTTATAGTGCATTGCTTCTCCTGTATGTGTTTACAGTCCAGGCCTCTCCAATGTAAGGTAAGATAGAACTTTATTAAAAAGAAATATGGCGGCGATAGCCATTAAGGCATCTCTGCCTATGTGTCTGGTGGTGGTCGTGGCGTTTGACATCAGAATGAGCACGAGTGAACGGGCGGAGCGGCGCCAAGTCGATCACAGTCAATGGTATTCTTCATCAGCAGTCTGTACTGCACAGGGGCCAAATATAGAACAACCGGTGTGGGGTGGGGGGGGGGGGTGGTGGTGTGTGTGTGTGAGTGTGAGTGTGGGGGGGTGTGGTGGTGTGTGTGTGAGTGTGGGGGTGGTGGGGGGGGTGGTGTGTGTGTGTGTGTGTGTGTGTGTGTGAGAGTGGGGGCGGTGGGGGGGGGGGGGGGGTGACAAAGTTCACCCTGTGTCTTTTAATGAAGGCTCTAACCGAAGGGAGTGAGAACCACGCGGGCTGACTTGCAAGTCCGCGGGGCCATTAGCTATCTGCGAGCATCTCACAAGCCCTCCAAATCCTTTTATCATTGTAATGGGAAGGACGCCGTGGGAGGGAGGAGAGCGGAGGAGGCGTGTGTAGGAGGGCGACGGCGGAGGTGAAAAGGTGCAGGGCTCTCCCTCAGTCTCCTCCATCCTCCATGCTCCTTTCCTTGCACCTTCCTTTTTTTAACCCGGGCTGCAGACGCTCCGGTGCACCACAAACACTCACCCCCGGCCCCCCGCCCACCACCGCCCCTCTTCACAACACCGCGGTGATCACATGCTATAGTGAGAGCTGTATGGCTAAACCGGGAACACATTGAGGAATATTGCGGACAGAGAAGAGTAGAGAAACATCAAACACACACCACACACACACACACCACACACACCAAACACACACACACAAACACACACACACACACCAAACACACACACACACACCAAACACACACACATCAAACATACACACCAAACACACACACACACCAAGTCAAATGTCTCGTCAAGTCAAAGGCCAAGGTCAACAAAAGGGCTTGGGGATGAGACGGGAGACGGGAGCGCCCTGACGTTAAGGGTAAGGTCCCCCGGCAGCGACGCCACAGAGTCGAGGCTGGGAGCTGAGACTGGAGGCGGATATAAGGTTTCATCATGACACTGTAACCCAGGGGACTGATAAGAAGGAACGATGCTTTCATGGCAGAGATTGTCTTCCAGCTCTTGCTACAACACGCCGCAATCTCTCTCTTTACTATTTAGGCTTCCAGGCTTCAGGGCCCTGTTGGATAGGTTTTCAATGTAATTCCTACATTACAAGATGGAATACAGGAATTAGAGCTGCCGTGGAGAATTAGCAAATGATATTCTATATTTCCTGCATGTATTTTGCAATTCCTTGGTGAACAATTCCCATTTTAACAGTAACTTGTGAAAGGTGTGAGCGTGCTATTACAAGCCGTTTCAACATTGTCTAAAGTTGTCATTGCGACATAGGCCCTGTGTTCACTGGTACTGACCTTCATGGCTGTCAACGGAACCGCCCCTACCTACCTCCAAACATTAGTCCGACCCTACGCCCCAGCCCGAGCACTCCGCTCAGCAACTTCTGCCAAACGACTGGTACCGCCTTCACTAAAAACAGCCAAACATCGCTCTTCCAAGTCCCAACTCTTCACGGTTCTGGCTCCTCAGTGGTGGAATGAGCTCCCGGCTCATGTCAGGACGGCCGAGTCGCTCGCCAGCTTCCGCAAGAGACTCAAGACCCACCTGTTCAGAGTTCACCTGGACTCTACATAACCCCCCCCAGCACTAACCTGCGTGTTTATATGTCTTAACACTTATTAATGGCACTTAGCATTGTTGTTCGTTCTCAGATGTTGTATCATGCTTAGAATTGCACGCCTGCCCAGCTACTTATGCAGGCAACTTGGCAATTATGAAACTCGTTCTATTCGTCTCGTAAATGTGAATGCTCGAAAACAGCTCTATTCTTATCTTCAGGTACCACAGTGATATATTGCTGCCTCTCCTTCAACAAATGTACTCTTTGTAAGTCGCTTTGGATAAAAGCGTCTGCCAAATGCCCTAAATGTAAATGTAAATGTAAATGTTCACATTTGGTATTAGCATGTGGTCTGTGTTAATACCTTGTGTGTGGTGGCGGCGACAGCAGAGGCAAAAGTTGCTGCTATCCTTATCTCATCTTCAGTTGTTTCTCAAATCGTGCCAGCGGAAATTATATCCAAGTTTATTTGCATATATAGAGCGGGGAAGTGAGATCTGATCACAAGTGATCACTCAAACCACATTCTTAATGCCAAGTGTGACCTCACCAACTAGTAATGGCTAATCACTCTCACACCTGGGGATAAAATAGAGAGCATTTTAACACGATGAAGCTTGTTGAGCGTTGAGCGTTTCTCAAAAAAGCTGCAAGCAACAATAACGTAGACCACGCAGTCGGCCCGCTTCAAGTGGACTAGTATCTTGAATTATAGTTTGAAAGGCTACTATTTAGCAATACCCTTTAAATATCCAAAGTGACTTACAGCCCCATTTTAGATGGGCCTACTCGTCATGAAGGCGCAAGCAGGGGCCAGACGTCCTGCTGAAGACATACACATTATGTCACGGTCTCGACCGTGCCTTTCCCCATGTGCCTCTACCTGTCTGTCTCTGTCTGTCTGTATGTTGGCGGGCGTGGCTCCAGACTCCGGCGCCTCCCCAGCGTCATCATCTACCTCTCTCCCACCTGCTCTGCTCTCACACCTGCCATCCATCTACAATCACCTACAGGATAAGAACCCCGGCTTTCCACCCACTCATCGCCAGATCGTTGATTCAGCCAGTGTGGTCAGCAAACGTTCCCGGCCAAATAGAAACGTGATTTCTAGCTCTGTGTTTTCTCCCTGCCTGCCTGCCTGTCCATCATCTGCCTGCCACGCTCACCACCAGTCCCTCTGGCTTCACCCCGCTTCCGCCTCCTGCTCGTTCCCCTGGCTCCGCTCCAGTCTTTCCCCGGATTTCCCCCCAAATAAATACTCATCGTTTTCCTTACTCTGGGTTTTGCATTTGGGTCCACCAGTGATATCGTGACACATTAGCGTTCAAACCCAGAACCTTTTAACTGGAGTGCCACGGTGGCCCGTTCTGTCGTACATTTACATTGTAAAATGTAAATGTAAAATGTAAATTACATTTTACATTTACATTGTAAAATGTAAATGTCTCAAAGTGTGTAAATGTAATGGAAATACAAATATGGGCGATATCTTTCTTTGTTGTTGCTGTGCCGTGGTATAATGGGCGTGTCGAGACAAACCACTGCACAGGTGAGATACACTATAGGTGAGATACACATATAGGTGAGATACAATCGAGCTACCCTATAAAGCATGGTACTACAACCACCAAGGTTATTACATGCACTCCTAGTAATAATTAGAATGAAGCGTTGTCTTATCTCTGGACCCAGAATGGTATCTGTGAAGTCAGATGGAGAGTATATAGGTGGTATATATATATATATATATAATGTCTTTGGATGCTAATAGGGATTTTAAAACGGGCGACCGGCGGAATATAATATGGAAAAAAAGTGGCAGGACATATCTTGTCACCGCAGAGTAACTGCTTCCTCTGCACTCCCAAGGCCTCGGCACTCATTAAACCAGACATGTCCCCTCTCTCTATATCTACCTATCTCTCTCTCCCATTAGACACGTGCCTCTCTCTATTTCTACCTAGCTCTCCCTCCCGTTCTCTCCCTGTCTGTCTCTATGTTGCTAAATGAAAGAATTCCACTGAGGCCATCAAACCTCTCTCTCTCTCTCTCTCTCGCCATCTCTCTCCCCTCTCCCCTCCTCTCTCTCTCTCTCTCTCTCTCTCTCGCCATCTCTCCCCTCCTCTCTCTCTCTCTCTCTCTCTCTCTCTCTCTCTCTCTCTCTCTCTCTCGCCATCTCTCTCCCCTCTCCCCTCCTCTCTCTCTGTCTCTCTCTGTCTCCATTTCTCTCACACATAGAGAAATTCACTAATATTAAGCACAGTAATTACAAGATAATCCACTTTTGCCGCAGCCATATTTCCCTCTATCTAAAAAAAGGATTAAGCTGTCAACACTACACAGACACACATTTCAGACAGATTACAATTACTATTTACTTTGACGGCTCCCTCCCTTTGTTCGGCCAGACGTCTAAAGTAACTTAGAATAAATGTGTTTAGAAAATAAAATTGTACATTCAAATGAAGTGCTTAAGTCCTTCACCGTATAACAGGACTGTTGATGCACGAGGCGGCGGTGCGCTGGCAGAGCGGCAAGGCCACAACACATGCATTAAAGATGAGGCCAGAGTCAGGATCTCAGCCCATAACATAGTGTATACAGTTAGTTACCACATGACCAGGGGTGGAGATCAAGGTAAAATCCATTGGTGTGTATGTTTAGTTTACAACTGGATAGATATAGCCGACAGTATGCGTGTGTACAAATGACTCGTGATGTTTGGAGTAGATCCAAGCCATGTGGGTTGATCTCTTGCTTGTATTTTCTGCGTTGAATACAATTCTTGAAGATATTGGAACAATTAATGTGTACGATAAAATGACATTCATATAAATCAGGAAACAAATTCATATGCACACAGTACAAACTCCTTTGTGGACATTGGCACATTAGAACAGCTTGCACCTTGCACACTGTCCTCTCCTTGGCGGCTGCCCGCTGTCTTTCCAGGGCCCCATAGCCGTAAGTTGTAGAACTTAATTAAAGGGATTTCTGCCTTCTTAGCTGCCCGCATCTCTTCATCTCCCATCTTGAGCCGGTCCACTCTGGGACGGCATCTGCATTGATTGCTGTCCTTATTGTGTTGTCAGGGGCCTCGGTTGCTGAGGCGATCGTTTCCTGTTTTAATGGGCCCCCGCATTCAAATGCCCCCCCCCCACCCACCAGGTATTGATGGAAAACCACTGGACTAATCTCCTAATCAAGGCCTGGCATCTGTCAGACTAGATCACTAACTTCCTTTCACATTAAGAGCGTGTTTCTCCAGGTGGGAATACTGCGCATGGATTGCAATGGCGGGGTGGGTGATTTCACGGTCACCCAATCAGTGAGTTACATAACCGTTTGATTACCGGTTGAATAAAAAGGAAGAGAAAAGAACAGCTAGTGGCTAATTGCTAATGATGTCCACTTGATTGCAGTTTCCACTTAATGCAATTAATGCTGTGTAATTACAACAAAATGACAAAAACTACAAAAATGAATGAATCAGGCTGAATAAAGTCTGTGTGCTGGACGTGCCGTGAAGCCAGGTAACACCAGGAGACCCTGTAGTGTGGGGAAGGCTTTACATAAATACACAACCATTCATTTGACTTGACAAGTGGCGCGAAGCGATCCAAATACCTGGGAAAAGGAAATCAGCTCAAGCTACACAGCCTGTCAGCTCTATTTGAACATACCCAAGAAGCTACTGCTTTAGCAACATATATACAGAATATACTGTACATTTTCTTTATTATATACAGTATATATATTTTCAAATGAATAATATACAATTATATATACACAGTATATATATATTTTTATGAATAATATAACATTTATATATATATACTGTATATATATACTGTATATATATAGTATATATATATATATATATCCTTGTTCCTGCTGACTTTAGACATGGAGAAAAGAGCAAATACAAGCTTCATCTACTAAAATCTGCGATAATATTATCACGTTTCAAATGAACTATACCCTCATTCGAGGCTGACCACGCATATACACTTCCTACAGGATAAGAACCCCGGCTTTCCACCCACTCATCGCCAGATCGTTCATTCAGCCAGTGTGGTCAGCAAACGTTCCTGGCCAAATAGAAACGTAATTTCTAGCTCTGTGTTTTCTCCCTGCCTGCCTGCCTGTCCATCATCTGCCTGCCACGCTCACCACCAGTCCCTCTGGCTTCACCCCGCTTCCGCCTCCTGCTCGTTCCCCTGGCTCCGCTCCAGTCTTTCCCCGGATTTCCCCCCAAATAAATACTCATCGTTTTCCTTACTCCGAGTCTGGGTTTTGCATTTGGGTCCACCAGTGATATCGTGACACATTAGCGTTCAAACCCAGAACCTTTTAACTGGAGTGCCACGCTGGCCCGTTCTGTCGTACATTTACATTGTAAAATGTACATTTACATTGTAAAATGTAAATGTCTCAAAGTGTGTAAATGTAATGTAAATACAAATATGGGCGATATCTTTCTTTGTGTTGCTGTGCCGTGGTATAAATGGGCGTGTCGAGACAAACACTGCACAGGTGAGATACACATATAGGTGAGATACACATATAGGTGAGATACCAATCGAGCTACCCTATAAAGCATGGTACTACAACCACCAAGGTTATTACATGCACTCCTAGTAATAATTAGAATGAAGCGTTGTCTTATCTCTGGACCCAGAATGGTATCTGTGAAGTCAGATGGAGAGTATATAGGTGGTATATATATATATATATATATAATGTCTTTGGATGCTAATAGGGATTTTAAAACGGGCGACCGGCGGAATATAATATGGAAAAAAAGTGGCAGGACATATCTTGTCACCGCAGAGTAACTGCTTCCTCTGCACTCCCAAGGCCTCGGCACTCATTAAACCAGACATGTCCCTCTCTCTATATCTACCTATCTCTCTCTCCCATTAGACACGTGCCTCTCTCTATTTCTACCTAGCTCTCCCTCCCGTTCTCTCCCTGTCTGTCTCTATGTTGCTAAATGAAAGAATTCCACTGAGGCCATCAAACCTCTCTCTCTCTCTCTCTCTCTCTCTCGCCATCTCTCTCCCCTCTCCCCTCCTCTCTCTCTGTCTCTCTCTGTCTCCATTTCTCTCACACATAGAGAAATTCACTAATATTAAGCACAGTAATTACAAGATAATCCACTTTTGCCGCAGCCATATTTCCCTCTATCTAAAAAAAGGATTAAGCTGTCAACACTACACAGACACACATTTCAGACAGATTACAATTACTATTTACTTTGACGGCTCCCTCCCTTTGTTTGGCCAGGCGTCTAAAGTAACTTAGAATAAATGTGTTTAGAAAATAAAATTGTACATTCAAATGAAGTGCTTAAGTCCTTCACCGTATAACAGGACTGTTGATGCACGAGGCGGCGGTGCGCTGGCAGAGCGGCAAGGCCACAACACATGCATTAAAGATGAGGCCAGAGTCAGGATCTCAGCCCATAACATAGTGTATACAGTTAGGTGGAGATCAAGGTAAAATCCATTGGTGTGTATGTTTAGTTTACAACTGGATAGATATAGCCTACAGTATGCATGTGTACAAAATGACTTGTGATGTTTAGAGTAGATCCAAGCCATGTGGGTTGTTCTCTTGCTTGTATTTTCTGCGTTGAATACAATTCTTGGAAGATATTGGAACAATTAATGTGTACGATAAAATGACATTCATATAAATCAGGAAACAAATTAATATGCACACATTACAAACTCCTTTGTGGACATTGCACATGGTGGCCACTTTAGAACAGCTTGCACCTTGCACACTGTCCTTTCCTTGGCGGCTGCCCGCTGTCTTTCCAGGGCCCCATAGCCGTAAGTTGTAGAACTTAATTAAAGGGATTTCTGCCTTCTTAGCTGCCCGCATCTCTTCATCTCCCATCTTGAGCCGGTCCACTCTGGGACGGCATCTGCATTGATTGCTGTCCTTATTGTGTTGTCAGGGGCCTCGGTTGCTGAGGCGATCGTTTCCTGTTTTAATGGGCCCCCGCATTCAAATGCCCCCCCCCCACCCACCAGGTATTGATGGAAAACCACTGGACTAATCTCCTAATCAAGGCCTGGCATCTGTCAGACTAGATCACTAACTTCCTTTCACATTAAGAGCGTGTTTCTCCAGGTGGGAATACTGCGCATGGATTGCAATGGCGGGGTGGGTGATTTCACGGTCACCCAATCAGTGAGTTACATAACCGTTTGATTACCGGTTGAATAAAAAAGGAAGAGAAAAGAACAGCTAGTGGCTAATTGCTAATGATGTCCACTTGATTGCAGTTTCCACTTAATGCAATTAATGCTCTGTAATTACAACAAAAATGACAAAACTACAAAAATTAATGAATCAGGCTGAATAAAGTCTGTGTGCTGGACGTGCCGTGAAGCCAGGTAATACCCAGGAGACCCTGTAGTGTGGGGAAGGCTTTACATAAATACACAACCATTCATTTGACTTGACAAGTGGCGCGAAGCGATCCAAATACCTGGGAAAAAGGAAATCAGCTCAAGCTACACAGCCTGTCAGCTTCTATTTGAACATACCCAAGAAGCTACTGCTTCAGCAACATATATACAGAATATACTGTACATTTTCTTTATTATATACAGTATATATATTTTCAAATGAATAATATACAATTATATATACACAGTATATATATATTTTTATGAATAATATAACATTTATATATATATACTGTATATATATAGTATATATATATATATCCTTGTTCCTGCTGACTTTAGACATGGAGAAAAGAGCAAATACAAGCTTCATCTACTAAAATCAGCCGATAATATTATCACGTTTCAAATGAACTATACCCTCATTCGAGGCTGACGACGCATATACACTTGATGAAATCCTGCAGCAAATCACCTCCAGACAGGTGGGACCTCAGCCCGCAGCCCCCACCATCTCTCACACACACAGACACACACACACACACACACAGCCACGCACACACACACGCACACGCACGTGCACACACATGGCATATATATTGTATTATTGATCCAGTTTTCACTTTTGAGATCAACCGTGTTTCCCGAGGGCCTTCCACACTCCTAGTCTCCCGGTCTCCTCGGCAGAGTGACAACCATGCTGAACTGCTTCCCTTTCTCTCTTTTAATAAGGCTTGGGGAAATAGCATGAAAACCATCTATTTTACCTCTGCATCTGAGATCACTGTTTGATTTAGTCATATTTGGTAGGTGTGGTTGATTTCGTGTTGAGTGTGTGTTTGTGGATAAAGCTTCATAAACACACAAGGTGAAGTGATAGATTATAAATTAAACAGGTGAGCAGTTAGCCTTGACAGACCGTCTTCTTGACCTCACCAGGTCACATGTTTTTAGAAACTGAAGTGCGAATTTGAGGCTAGTGAACAGAAATCAAGGGCAATATCAACTGCTAGATCCAGGAGCTGATATTTAAATTAAATATGTTCTCCGGTAATATCATATATACATATATATCAATATCAATATCAATCATAGTCAATTGCATGTCGGGTCTTTTTTTATGGAACCTACTCTCATTGTGATTTTTTTTGTTCAGAAGAAATGCATGACACACTCATTTCTAAGAGTAGCCTATGACAAGGGATATGTTATTGATAGACTAAAGATTTAAATGTAAGTATACAGCGAATGTGCTTATTTTCATATTTCAATGTACATGTATTCACTATTTATTCATTATGTATTGATTTATACATGCATACCGTATGTATAATTTTCAGCAGCCTGACACAATCAATCATTCAAAGTGAAAGCATTCGAATTATGTTCCCCCCCCCCCCCCCCCCCCTCTTGATGTCGGCTCCATGCCAACACTGTGATGCAACCGGTAGGCTCCAGCGCCGCCTCTGCCAGCACACAGCCTCTTATAATGTTTTTAGAACATTTATATTTTATCGCAGGAGTCCATTTTAAAATTCAATAACAAAATCAATACTTCAATGAATCCTGGTGATTAACGCTCTCGGAGAGGAGGACTGTGTGTGTGTGTGTGTGTGTGTGGTGTCTGTGTGTCTGTGTGTGTGTGTGTGTGTGTGTGTGTGTGTGTGTGTCTGTGTGTGTGTGTGTGTGTGTGTGTGTGTGTGTGTGTGTCTGTGTGTGTGTGTGTCTGTGTGTGTGTGTGTGTGTGTTGTCTGTGTGTGTGTGTGTGTCTGTGTGTGTGTGTGTGTGTGTGTGTGTGTGTGTGTGTGTGTGGTGTGTGTGTGTGTGTGTTTAACCACCTGGATGGGGTGCTGCAGAAAGGCACCAAAAATAATAACAAATAAAGCTAAAATGACAGCCTCAGCATTTCCCACCCTCCCCCTTATATCCAAACAGGAAATATACTTTTCATTCAGTTTGAGAGAAGCCTGAAAGGGTTTGATTGGCTGGCTTTGACCACATGGTGCGGTGTTTGGCGTCAGGGACTCTGTTCTGAATGGATGCTAGTTGATGCCGGGGTACAGACGACAGCCAAAGGCATTCGATGAGTGTATTATGGAGAAAGTGGAAAAACAACAGCAGCATGGGGGCACTGACGTTTAGACGGGAACAGTTTGGTCCCGAGATACTGTAAAAAAAAAAAAACAACAGAAAAACAATATCCTGAAGGAAAGTGATGATGAGGCTATTTTACCCGACTTTCTTATTTTATTTTTTTTAAAGGAAAATAACATGTCCAGACATATTAGGGGACTTCTATCAGAGATCCTCCTGGCAAAATGTATGGAAAAACTGCATGAGGCTTAGGGTGCATAGAGTTGACAAACGGCATCTCTACCTCTAACTCCTGCAGATGACAGTTTTACCACCTAAACACCTGGCAGTCGAGGACCACAAATCACATTGCTGGTTTACAGAATTGTGTTGTTTACAGAAAAGAGTGAGTTGAGATTTGAGCTAACAAAGCTAACAAACTAATTCATAAATTAAAACGAGCACATTTGCCTCACAGCACAAATGAGGCCCCCAGACATGCACATTATATAATACATTTGCATGCCTTTGCATGTTTGAATCACTGTTTTCTTTTGTCCGAAAAGCTGACCAGGAGCGATAGAATATATTAGCCAGAAACTTTTTACACCATATTTATGTTTAAATACACCATACGGGCTGTGTTACTTATAGACCAACAAAGGCGTGCCGTTCTAGCCACCCGACACTTCTTAAGAATTCACTTTTCATTGCAGGGTTAGTGGAGATAAAAAAAAAACAAGCTCTGTAGCTGTTAAGGCAACACGTATTAAGGCAACACGTATTTAACTAAACTCTGGGATTTTAGTGGTCTCGGGGCAACCGTGAGGTTTTACTGCTCCTGTTTTATCGCCGGATCTAACAGTCGAACATTCAGATCTAACAGTCAAAGTGAATAAAAAAAGCGGTTATGGACCAACAGCATCCATTCTCACTGCTCCAAGGATGTATGACTGAGGAAAAACACGGAATTTCTGAATTGTTTAACAGAGAACAAACAGACACACACACACACACACACACACACACACACCACACACACACACACACACACACACACACACACACACACAGTGCCCGTGTCAATGATGTGCGTGTGATTTTGTAAAAACAGCATCTCCCTGTGGACCAGCGTTTACATTGACGTGATAATGGTGCCGGGTCTTAAAGCAAGATGAGGGAACATTGACAGGAGGGGTCTGAACCGACTAAACGGTGTGGAGTTCAGGCGGGAAAAATCATTGCTATTGTGTGCACAGAATGCCAATCGCTGCGTTGCATTCACTGTTTGACATAACTGTAACTTTTCCCTTTCCTTCGCTTCGCTCCATCCTCTCAGCAAGTTTGGGGTGAGAGAATAGAAGTGTGAGACAAAGTGTGAGAAAGGAGAGGTGCAACCCCAGTCAGCAGTGAGCGACGCTAATGGTGATAAGTGTAACTTTTCCCTCTATAATTTGGCTCAATTTTCTAAGCCGATCGGTCCACTTTGAGGGTGAAACATGAAGAGGTGCGACCCAGTCAGCGGTGAGCGAGTGGGGAGAAGAGAGCTGGGCAACGAGGACATCAGCTTCACCATAAAATGATTCATTTTGAGAAGTGCTCCAGGTGTACGACGGGAACATTTTTACATATTTTAAAATGTTTTACATATATTTTTTGTACAGATGCTAATCGGGTCCAGCTAATGTATGTTGTATTAGCCGGATGTTTACCCGAGGAAAAATGTTCCTCGTCTACTTGCAAAAAAACTGCTTGCATGCTAGTCCCATATTTCATCCCCATATTTCATTTCACATACAGATACACTTCTTATCTTCTACCGCTTCACCTCCCTCTCTTTTTCTCCCATTTTAAACAAGAAGCGAAGCTTGATTTAACCAAAGCAGACAAGCTAATAGTCACTCACCTCTACTGTCGCTAATAGTTCTACCCCGAGCCTCTGTAATAGCCCTATCTTCACGGCTATTAGCTTTAGACGTTCTCTAATAACCTACTTCTATTTGGGACTTCTCTCCTCTCCACTTTAAAATGTGGTGCGGAGTCTCCAATACTCCATAGGAATACACAATATATATGTACAAACACACTATACAATGGGTCATCTGTGGATGTGTTGTTCAAATTTACAACCCAGCAACGCTCTGAGAGAGCGAAGCGGAGAATGCAATGTAATAGTCTCAATTGCAGCCAACTCGCCGCAACAGAAGTGGCACTTCACACATCACGAGTATCGCACATCAGTCGGAATCAGGAGAATGAAAAGGGAGAAAATTGCAATCTCATTTGCTGAAGATCTAGCTCTGCGCTTAAACTAATTAAATGCTGACGGGAAACAAGTTCCTTGGCCGACCTGCGTTGAATTACTCGAAACCAGGGAAGTTAAAATCAATGGAAGCTACTTGGTAAACTAACACACAAATAAAGAATGTGTAGCACCTGCTTTTTTTCGTCGTGCTAAATGATAGACGCACAACCACATATTGCCTTTTGTGCGAGGAAAACGACAAGGTCTTCAGGTCTTTAGAGACACCTTGAAATACTGGAAGGAGTTTAAAACAGCAAAGGAGACACTTACTGACGATGCTGAACCACCTCACTTCCGGATTGTATTATTTTATTGGTGGCAGTAATACATCTACTCCATCATGACGCTGCATAGATCTGTGGTTGCTGTTGACTACATGTCAACGGCTCCATGACTTCGGTGCAAGGTAACTGCAAACAAAGCTATTTGCAGACTATCAACAGCGTAGCAATATGCTGGGAAATGAAAACCCGATTCTCAGCAGGACACAGGAAACCTGGTACGTTTCCAATCATTCCAATGCAAAAACTTTTCATTACACATGTAGTCTCACAAATCAGACTTTAGATTCATAATTTGTCGTCTGATGGCAGACAAGCTCAGATGTGGGTCAAGAGGGCGTTGAAGAGGGTTGAGAGGCCAGCGCTTCAGGAGGCTCACAACAGGAAGGTTGCTGGTTTGATCCCCGGCTCCACCTGTCGAGGTGTCCCTGAGCAAGACACCTGTAAGCCCAACTGCTCCCGACTAGCTGGCTGATGCCTTGCGTGGTTGACACGACCGTCGGTGGATGAATGTGTGTGTATGAATGGGTGAATGTAAGGCAGGGTAACGTGCTTTGGATCAAATAGCTGTATTAATGCAATCCATTCACTTCCATCCATTTCAGTTCATATTTGTGTAGAACGAACAAGTTGCTGTAGGCGGGTCTCTGTAAGCATGTAATTAGCTATTAACAGGTTTCTAATTAGCGCTGTGCAGACTTGCCACTTTAGAAATACACGTATCCCCTTCTGAAACCTTCATCCACTCGTGCAAATTTGGTTTCTCTTAGAATCTCTCAGAGGTAGAATATGGAAACAGGAAGCAGGCAGTGTAACTCCGCCCCTTTCAGCTTTCAGTTTTAGTTTTTGGTGCTGCTGTACCGTGCGCCACACGTAGGACTGCTGGACCTCAGATGATTACATGTGCTACTTCATCAACCTGAAGGGGATTACCGCGGGAGGAAGAACCTGTGCAGCGCTTTAACCCCCCGTGGCGAAGGACGTCAGCAGAATGGAGCGTCAGCCGCCGTTCCTCGGTCCCGGTTTCAACCCGCTGTCCTCCCACCCGTCTACACAATTACGGAACGGCAGCTCCGGTCGCAACCCTCTCTCCCTCTCTCCCGTCCACCTACACCGCGCCCTCCGGCGCCGACGAAGGATTTGCCAGCATGGCAGCTTATGCGGCGGCGGCGGCGTCACCGTTGCCTCTCTGTGCAGCCAAGTGGCCGGAAACGTTCTGCATAACAGACGTCTGACACGCCTTCCGCTGCAAGCTCCCCGGTTCTAAAACAAACTTACTGACGCAAACTGAGGGGAACTTTCAATCTTCCGTTTCGTAGAATCCGACGAAGGATTTAAGGACTTGCATTACATTTGAATCGCTAATGAATGGATCGTGGAACAGGAACGTTCAGGTATAGATTCAGAGATAGGATCATCTCGTGGTGTAGGGGATTGGACTAACGGCCAACATGATCTGCGTTTTAACCCCAATGTCTCAATCTACCTCAGCATTCCTTGAGCTAGACGCCCAACCCCTGCATGCTACTGAATGGCGTGCATCTAAACTCCAACCCGCTTTGGACAAAAGAGACTGCTGAATTAGAGAGACAGAGAAAACTCCATGAGCTTCAACTAGATTTGGTTAAATGTTATGTCACGTCACCATGGAAACCCTTGCTTTGATCCGCACAGTGTTCCCGTTGTTTCGTGGCAGCAAGGTTTCCAGGGGCGCCTCACAGCGGAACAGAACAGTCCTCATGTGAAGGCGGACGATCACCAAAGTGTTTGACACCGACAGCCTGCTCCATTTAGGAGGTGGACCAAATCTACCCTCGCCCATAAGAGGGATTCAGACAGCAGGGGGGCAATGTGAGGTAGACTTCTACATTTGGCAAAATCACTCCCAGCCATGTCTGCTCTCTCAACCATGTTCGATGTACACAGGGCTCACAATATATACTTAAAAAAATAACACAATAGAAAATGCCATCTCTCTTCATAAAGCGAGACTATCCCATCCTAGCTCTGTTGTTGTTGTTTACTAGCGAGGGGTTAACCTCGTGATTATGGGTGCTTGCAACGTGTTCTATTCAACTCTTTCTGCACCATCAGCGATATATTGTTGCTTCACTCTCTTTGGGCAAATTTACTTATTGTAAGGGACAAAAGTGTTGAGTGCTAAATGCCCTAAATGCAAATGTAAAGAAGAAACCTCAGGCGTGTACTGCTCTTAGCCAATGGGGACACAGATACCGTCTGTGACGCGTGATACAGGGACACTCCATACACATCACAGCATGCCACCCCCATGCTGTTCCACATTACATATGATAAAGGAGAGGATGCAGAGAGATGCTATCTCATCCTCCCACAGGGCTCCGCAGCACATGGAAACGGGGTGGGGGGGTGGGGGGGGGGGGGGTGGGGGGGGAAGAACACAGAGGCATAGATGGATGGCTACAGGAACGGCGACCCAACAATCACCTCTTGTGCCTCTCGGCGAGCATCATCCCCGGCAGGACGAGAACAAATGAGCCGACATCATCGACTGTGGCAGGGGGGGGGGCCCTCACAGGAGAGAGAGAGAGAGAGAGAGAGAGAGAGAGAGAGAGAGAGAGAGAGAGAGAGAGAGAGAGAGAGAGAGAGAGAGAGAGAGAGAGAGAGAGGGTGACGGAGGGAGGGGGCCCTCACAGAAACGAAAGCGAGCGAGGGCCCCCTATCCCCTGTGTGTTGATAAGGAAACCAGATGAGCCTCTGCAAAGCTGAACTAAATCGTCGGGGAAAAATAAACCGTGACAACAACAACGATTTTCCAAACCCTTAGCCGTTGTTCCCAGGGAGCGGAGGAATAATGAACGGTAATATTCTCCACTCTGTGTTTACACTCATTTTGCAAAAACCCCCTCCCCCCCAAAAGAAATTGAAATTTGGTCCAACAAGGGTGGCCGGTGAGTTCTATATGCACGGTAACCAGAGGGTCTGATGACAAAACAAATGAACTCACGGTGTGCAGACACGGACCTTCTCTCCGCAGACCAGGTGCAAATACAGAGATACTCTCTCCACCACTCTGTCCTCTGTTTCTCTGTCTACCTCTCTCTCCCCTCCATCCTCTCGCTATCCCCTCTCCCTCCTTCTCTGCACCTCCCTCTGCACCTCCCTCTCCCTCTCTGCAGTCTCCTCCCTCACATCACACACACACACACACACACACACACACACACACACACACATATACACACACACACACACACACCCCAAGCATGACACACCCAAAGCACACCCATACACACACACACACATGCATACAGTACATGCACACGGGACACACACACACCTGCGCCCTCTGTCACTTTGACCGCTTCCTGTTATTTCTTTAGGGTGCAAGGTGTTTGGGGGGGGGTGTGTGTGTGGGGGGGGATGTGTGTGTGTGTTTGTGTGTGTGTGTGTGGGGGGGGTGTGTGCGTGTGTGTGTGTGGTGTGTGTGCGGGGGGGGGGTGTTCGGGGGGGGCAGCTAAGTTAATAAAACACCACGGTTGCCTGGATACTTGAGTCTGTGGAAAGATTGGTGGGAGTCGTCATTCCGTGTGATACATTTAGTCCCCACCATCCCCCTTCTGTTGGGGGAGTTGGGGTGGGTGTGTGGCGGTGGTGGCGGCGGTGGCGGCGGCGGTGGGGGACTGAGGAAAGGTCAGGAGAATGTGATATTTGCTCTCCGCTCGCCGAACACCGCTGAGCCGAGACCCTGAGCTTCCCTGTTCCTTTGTAGCTACAGGAGCAATGGAAGCCTAAACTGTGATGAAACAGATGAAATATGTTAATGAGTGGAATATGCTAACAACGAGCCTATATTTTCTATTTGATAGGAGCAAAGCGGCCCTAAGGAGGGAAATGTCAGGCGGTAGCAGTCGCATTCCCTATTTTCCCCTCCCCGGGGGAGCCGAGGAGTGGGTCACGGTCGTCTTGATTGCGAGTCCCAGGAAAAGCAATCAATTGGCTGGATGGGCGCTCTGGCATCATTATACAGACCTGTGATGTTCGGAACGGGCGCAGAGATGCCGTGTTGCCCGTAGGCGGCGCCAGCGGCTCTGTTAGCCCCCATTGACATCCACGTGGTAGGGGTAGGATAGCAGCAAGATAATACGATTTAAAAGAACATCTATTTAGCAGCCTAACTTGGAGCGTAGTGCTGGTGATTGAGAGAGGCCATTAAGGGTGTTATGGAGTGGGTGCCTGCCAGCACAGATGTCTGCGTGTGTTTGGCTGAGAACGCGTCCCGAAGGCTATCTGAGCAAAGTCAGAATTATGTTCTCCTCTTGTCCCAAAAAAAACACTCCCATCCATCCACAGCTGTTCTCAATATCAGGAGCAGCGCGTGCCGTCTGAGTTATGGACTCATCACTCACCACGAGCCACCGCGTTGCCCTCCACCGGGCGGAATGCTCGCGTTATTTTGCCGCATTTTAACTTCGGAAATACGGGAGATGAGTTCAGTTTAGTTCAGGAACTGCGGTAATTACTGACTAACTTTAAAGTGATAAATAACAGAAGTCTGTAATTTACTCAGAATTGTGGTGTGAAGGGTTCTCAAGGTGTGTAGTAAGCATCCGAAAATGATATTCCATCAAATCCATCGCTGTCTAATGTATTTTCAGTCCATCAATTTCCTTCCTGAGCCAAGCTCCATGTATGACAATACCTATCAATACATGATATTACAGGGATGTTGAACAAGCTAGCGAGCCATATGCTGGCAGCTCTTCCAAATTGGAGGTTATTTGCTGAATTTGAGATGTACATTAAAATAGTTTTTTGACATTTTCTTGAGTCAAGTTATTTGGTAGGTGTGTAGTATCTCTGTGATATGTTCAACTTAGTTATTTGCTGTGATGCCCAGAGTTTATGTCTGGGAAACATTTAAGTGTCTGTCATTATTCAGTGTTTAATGCGGTGGCCCTCGAAGTGCAAAACACAAGCACTAGGCCCTCCCCTTCCTCCCTCCCCTCCTCCCCCCAACCACCCGAAATACACTGGCGACCCCAATTCACACACACCTAATATAAAAACTCAAACCCCATTACTCGTCCTTTGTTGACCTACTTTTATTTCCATTGTTATGTTCAGCACTTGGAGTGTTGTTTTATTTGAGGTTAGCATTTTATGTATGGATTTTGCTATGCAAATAAAGTTTGATTTGATTAGGAACACATTTGAGAGGCGTAAACATATAAGTGGTTGTCTTTCGCACCTCCAGGCCGCTGTAGTTTGATAATATTATATGCAGTATATTCACATATGTACCTTATTAGAAGGGAGAAAACACGGGGATGATAATGACCATGATATTTTTTTCTGTACCTTCACACACTTACATTCATTTTCAGAATTGCGATGGTAATTGTTTTCCTGTGATACAAAATGCACAATTTACATTGTCAAGTTAACCTGCGTGTCTCAGGCACTTTAACATTGTTGTAATATGCAGGTCTCTGCTGATTCCAACACGCACATTCTCAAATCAACTGATTAAATTGTGCTGAATTCAGAAACCACCAGGCGGGGAATATGATAATTCAACACGCACCGCAGATGTAATTTCCAACTCGGTGGTAGAGGGGGAAGTGGCAACCTATTAAGGAATCTCAACAGAGTAATTGCACAGCGGTGTGAATGCAGGTTCAGATCCCCGGTGACTTTCTGCCCCTTTCATGGTGTCAAAGGAAACGTTAACAAGCAGGAGAGAGGTGCTTACAGCATCGTGGACGTAGCTATAGAATCTGCTCTATACAAAATCCTAATTTAATTTGAATGGTAATCCAACATTTTCCAGGTGAATATGATGTTATTGTTTTGTCTTCAATGTGTTCAGGATATGTTTCTTTTATTCATGTTTTGTCCGACATGTTCACTTCTGCTCCTGATAGAGGTTTCCTGGTTCAGCTGACAAAGGGGGAAAAAACGACTCATTGAAATCGGTTGAGAGACCGAAACGTTAAAGTGCTTTTTCGTCCAGAAAAACCGCAGCTCTGCTGTTTACTTGAATCGTGTTGTTTACAAGCCAGTCTCTTCAACATGGCCGCCACATTGACGTATTGCACTGACCTCTGTGTTTATGTTTGCAGCTAAACATTCAGCAGCCACTTACGGTCCAGTTCAAGGCTTGGTGTTGGTGATACGATGTCAAGCAAGTCTTGAGTATGCGTTTGAAGGGTATTGTTGTTTCGTCTTCTTGTGTCAAGACTGTTGGTCTATGTAGGATTGATATTGCCAAAAGGTTTCTTCACCAGGAAGGAGAGACGGTAGTCGGAATGCAGCGGAATATGTAATAAAGTAATAAAGTTACAACATAAATTCAGCCATTAGCT
Source organism: Coryphaenoides rupestris (assembly GCA_002895965.2). Taxonomy (NCBI): domain Eukaryota; kingdom Metazoa; phylum Chordata; class Actinopteri; order Gadiformes; family Macrouridae; genus Coryphaenoides; species Coryphaenoides rupestris. The sequence goes on along the minus strand of PIJE02000783.1, from coordinate 204,282 downwards.
TAATAAGGATAACTGAGGGAACGATCTTTGCATCTTAGGCATCTCAGGGGTTACGGCGTTGGACTTACATTTGGTAGACGCTTTTATCCAAAGCGACTTACAAAGAGTACATCTTCAGGTACCTGAAGATAAGAATAGAGCTGTTTTAGAGCATTCCTATTTACGAGACGAATAGAACGAGTTTCATAATTGCTAAGTTGATTGAGTGGGGTCCTCTCTTGCCATCCATTGTCTCTTACTGTGGGGAGAGTAAACAGGTGTCAAATAAATATCATCGGGTTAATTATACTCATCCCCTACAGCGTCAATCTCAGGCATTTTGCCGCTCTGCTGCCGTTGTCTGAACCCACCGGCACTAAACCACGCCCCCTTGTAGACCACCTGTATTGACAAATATAACTTTATTTAAAAAAAATACAAATCCACCTGTGTCATTGTGGCCTACTATGAATGAAAATTAACTATGCTTTAAGAAGTTATTAAAGAATTAATGTCTCAAACATTAAAAACACTTGACATATGATCATATGATCAACTCTGAGCTAATTGTGTGTAACTAAATGTAGATAGAATGGCAGCTTATGTGTGGCTGTACTGTGCCTGACTTTCCCCTTGTCTGTTTCTGGTGTGATTGACAGCGCTACCATCATCGCATGGCAGCCAACACACTGGGCCTACCATAGGCACCAGAGGACATTTTAAAAGGTGTATTTTTCCCCAGCATAAAGCACAGGGTCAAAGGGGTCATCATGCCTGTTTAATCGCAACACAATGCAACGCATTTATTTTTTGTCTTTGCACAAAATCATTCTCCTCTCAAAGGTTTTAATACTTGAAACAAAACATTCACGACCAATGAATCCATGTCCTCGCAATCACTTATGACATGAATGTAATTGCTCGGGAAAAAAAATTGTTTGTTAAGCAGTAAGTTATATACTGTATATAGAGACAGAGAGAGAGAGAGAGGTGGAGGAACAAATATATAACTGCAGTAAGAACAGTATATAACATTTGATCTTTTACTCCTCGTCTTTTATTTCACAGGCCCAGGGGAGGCAATTACAATTGGTAAATCCGTACCTGACAGCTCCTTAATTAGCTCCCACGAGTCAGCTCAGTGTTAAATGAGCCGTCGGCGGCGCAAAGATAGCAGCCTTTATAGCAGGCCTGCTGGTGGACGCAGAGCCGTGCGCTGTGGACCCCTCACCATTTACCAGCAACATCGTTTGGTTCCTTTTTGCCAAAGGTCTCTCAGTAAAAAAAATAACCAATACAAAAACATGTAAAAATCTATGGGGAGATTTTGATGGAGTTACATTTCACTGTTTATCAATTGCACTGTGTACTGTAGTAGTATTCTGTTATCTATCAGATGCATTGCCTTGTTGTTTTGTCGTTAATGTGTCGGTCCTGGTTACAGGCGTCTTGCTGAAATGTGCCTACAGGTTGACATCGAACCCAGAACCTTTCAGCATGGCGGTCAAACACCCAAACTCTAAAGAGGCTTTCCATGACTAGGACTACTTTATGAACTCAAAAAAGCAGCATGCTGGGGTGGATGCTGGGATGGAATCTGCCAGCAATGACCAGATATTGACGGATTCCTCGGGATCCTCCGCTGCTGCCCTTTCTCCTCTTGTTCCCTCGACGAGACTCTGATTAGCAAAAGACAATTAGGACCAAGAGGTGTCGGGTGGGGGGGGGCGGGGTTGCCGTGCAATCCAGATCAAAACCAGCAATCTCTTACGGACTAATTGACCGGCTCTACGGCTACCCTGTTCCGGGAAGACAATGAACGGATGCTAACAAACCGGGGGCCGTGCACAGCGAGGGGGCAGCGGCCACAGCCCCAGCTAATTGAGAGGACCCCCCCCCCCCCCCCCCCGGCCTAACCACCCCCCTCCCTCCCTCTTTCCGGTGCAGATTTTCTGACATTGCTATGAAATGAGCTTGAATCTGAAATGAAGCAACGACGTGGTGTGAGTCCAACGTGTGGCGTTCATCTCCATTCTTTGTTCACTGCTTTGTGAAACTTTGTTTGTACCGTCTGGGTTTGTGGGTCTGGAAATGCAATAGGGGCTGAATCTGAGCCACGCGATTGAGATGGATGTGTGTATGTGTGTGTGTGTGTGTGTGTGTGTGTGTGTGTGTGTGTGTCTGTGTGTGTGTGTGTGTGGAAGAGGATGAAAGAAAAGCTAATAAGGACGACCTCGCCAACGACAGAGCGCAGAGCGATATCAGCTGGAGACGTTATTTATTTAGCACTGTGGCTGTTTTGTTTTTTTTCATCTTCCACCATAAAAAAATAGAGATCAGCGATACATACTGCAGTGCACCATTGTGTGTGTGTGTGTGTGTGTGTGTGTGTGTGTGTGTGTGAGAGAGAGAGAGAGAGAGAGAGATTTCTCTGGCTTTCTGTGTCCTTTGTTGCATGGCCATTGCAGCCATGTCTCTCTGCGTCTGTGTTAGTGTGCCTACTGGTCACACTGGCACTTGTCCCGCGAGCAGAGTCTCTTAATTACATGTGTGTGGATATATGTGTGTGTGTGTGTGTGTGTGTCTGTGCCTATGTGTGCACAGGAAGGAACACACACACACACACACACTCAGGCACGCGGGCCTGCTATCAGAACTACTTTTGTAGTCTAAATTGGCACCTAGCGTTGCCCCCCACACTCCCCCCACACTCCCCCAAAGGAGCGTCGGCTACAATTGTTAACAAAGAGCACAAATAATTCCCGTGCATTGTTAGGTTTTCACTGTGCGCCTCCTGCTGGGTTGGGCCTGGTTTTCGTGCGAGAATCCCCCTGTGATGTTGTAGAACACGTTTTGAATAGGATTAGTACTCTGGGTTATTATTTGTACTTCTGTATTCCACGGGATGATTTAACGTTACGTTTGTTCTCTTCTTTGTTTTGCTTGTTTTACTAACCAAGTCCAAGTGTGCGCCGTTACACCACAGGCCTGGTAGGCGGAGAGGAGGAACCCTGTGCTGCTGGAAGCTGGGGAATGGTGGCAGCATTCAAGGTGTACGAATGAAAATATGAGTCGAGGGGGCCGGGGGGGGCGGGCCGGCGGCGGGGGGGGCGGGCCGGCGGCGGGGGGCAGCGGGGGTGCTGGGGTGATGTGTGAGGGGAGCACACGGCTCGCAAAGCTAATTAAGTTCATGAGTCTGAACCTCGCAATCAGCGCATCCATTCATTCCTCAGCTCTACGCTGCGGTCTACTGAGGAGCAAGATTAATCCATTCATGCCCCGCGCCCACCGCCCGCTGGCCCACGGTGTTTGGCAGCAAGTTCTTCAAATGCTTCCCACTGAAACCCTAAAAAAAGTACTTGTTAAAAATTACGATGCAGATGTTTGATCATTTAAATAATCTGTCACGTTGAACATGGTCCATTTAAGGTTGCATCAGTTAAGTACATAATTATTATAAATGTTTATCCTCTTGGATGTTTCTGAAGATGTTGGTAGAATCCAGACTCTTGTATTTCATAGTGGCTGATATATCTCGGCCACTTAGTTTAGCAACACAACGTTTTTCTCTATTACAATAACGTGAGGCTAGTAATAGGAGTAACGCACCCAATTTAAATGCAATATAAACTTTTTTTTTCTCATTGTACTGGACAACAACAACAACACTGGACGACAAAAAAACAAAAACAGCCAATGGGAATACATTCATATTATTATTCATTTATTTTACAGACACTTTACCTACGAGAAGAGAGGCAGAATAAAGGAGTGATCTGACGGCAGGAGAACAGATTTCGGTTGCAATGAATCAAGAAGTTATATAACGGCCCCGGAAAAAAGAGACAAGGATCTGTGGAGAGAGATGAATCAGCCCCCGACAGGTAAAGATTAATAGCAAGATGTAATGCCGTCGGAATACTCCCCAAGCTAAATTAAATGGAAAACATCGATTAAGCAATAAGGGGTTGCCTTGCGCTGCAATTTAATGTGAACACACATGCACACTCCACACACACACACACACACACACACACACACCCACAAACATACATTACACTTAACACTAACAACGTGCACAATTTGTATATATTCACGGGAAATAGGAAGCAGTAACAAACCTGAGGGGTTTGGTAGGGGGGAGTGCATAACTTACAATAATATTCTGTGTAAGGAGTACTGTGAATTACTTAAAAAATATTTGCCATTCATTTGTATCTATCTTTTCTCAATTTAATTTAGACAGACCAGCCTAAAGCTAATAATGTTGCCTTTCTGAGAGTCCAAAATACCTTCAAACACTATCAGTTACCCAGACATTTGGTCCAGATACCCCTCACAATGAAAACTCCCAGACGTGCAGGAATTGTTTTGTCATCGTCCTACTACTTGAATAATCTGTTACACTCTTGTGCACATTCTTCCCAGAAAGATCCATCCGATCCCCACCCAGTAGCACAGAATAAGTCCTGTGTGTGTTAGTGTGTGCCTGAGTGTGTGTGCCTGAGTGTGTGTGTGTGTGTGTGTGTGTGTGTGTGTGTGTGTGTGTGTCATGTCAATCCTTCAGTCCTTCTCACACCTGACTCCACCTTGCTAGCCGTGGAGCCGGCGCTCCCAGCTGAATGCTGCATTATCTGTTGGGCCGGGTCGCCCTCCAGGTGTAATTAGGAAGTGAGGAGTGTGACCTTGAGAGGAAAAGGCTTTGGATGATCCTCATTTTGACCACCTGCTCCCCCGCCGCCGCCTCTTGTTCCGTTATATATAAGGACCCGGCCCCCCAGGGAGGCTTTACAAGGCCGGCTGAGGGGTCTGGGAGGCAGTGGAGTGTCCTGGCTCCACCCTGGCCTCCTCCTGCCTAAAGGGGACTGGAGAGCCAGGCGCTGATCCCCCCCCGCTGTCGGTACATCCATCGCTGGGCCACTGGTGGGTTCAGGTATCATACGTAGGACGGCGCTGAAGAATGCCGTTTCTGGCTCTGATTGGCGGAAAGTCATCATTTTACATTTGTCATTGTAAATATACAATACGTAATAATACATAGCAAGATATATACAAATCTATCCATATCAATAGTTAATACTATTAGCTGATAATATTATTCATATGATGGTCGTTTTCGGGCTAGCTGAATAGAATTGCTCATGTAGCCATGGCAACAATGCTTGCCCCACTTTGTTAGACCTTGTGTGTGACATGATTTATGTATTTATTTTTATGGCCAAAAAAACACAGACTACTGAACGTCATCCGAGCAATTAGAACAATCCAAACCAGAAACATTACAGACACGTATGTAGGACCCCGAGCACCGAAACACAGTGCCAACACGCTACGAAGGTTCCTTCATTAAGATGATTCATGTTAACATTTTGTGAATTGTGACATAAGCTCATAAGGCTCAGAAGTCAATCTAATGTTATTATTCATACGGTTTGTATGATTTTACATAATTTCATGTCATTTAGGTAACTTAGTCAAGAGCATTCTAAGATCGCTATTATCTTATCTACCACCACCCGAGAGGTTTATGGTTCGCATCCATGTGGTGGACTGCGAATTGTGAAACTGCTTGCATATATTTTCTTGAACTCTTCATTGGTTCTTATTGTCTGTATGAGAAACAAGACGACTTGTTACGTATCCACTGTGCGCACGGGCGACCTCTGCCGCTGATGTTGCTGCAATTAGCGGCTCTCTGTCTCGTTAAAGGACAGAGCTACGCATGTTGAACAATGTGATGGTGATTGTTAGATTGTGACCTTTACCACAATTCCAATGTTATACCAAACGATTCTCTAGAGCAGCTGATTTGTTCACACTGGTCTAACATGAATCTGTCTCAGGCCTCTTCATCGCCTTTGTCTGCAGGTATAGATATTATTCCATTTCATATCGGGTTGGTCGTTAAGCTGTCTGTTTGGGTTGCGTATTAGGTTTGTTGTTATCTAGATAATGGTTTAGATGGCTATTAATTAGACAAAGATGGAGTTATTGAATATTTTACGATAATTACCTAAATCCTGAGACCAAGAAGCCGTTCCTGACCTAGAATTCCTCTGATGCGGAGCAGATCCTCATTGCAGTTAGATTTGGTATTAATGGAATTCTTTCTGTGCTGCTGTAAAAATAGTCCAATACCATAGTGAATGACTTGCATCATCACCAGAGCTTCCAGCCGTAACAGTTCCACATTTCAGTATTACTATCTCATGGAGCATTGAGGTCTCATGGTCAATGGGCTGTAATATTGCCAGATTGAATATTGAAACCACCTGCAACATTGCACTTTTGAAATATGTTTATGGGTTACTGAAATACCATCGATGAACAAAAGGCCACCTGATTCCAGTAATAGACTATGGATGTGCGTACGGCGCCACGTCGCAAAATGTATTATTCCTCCACAGAGAAACGTATACAAATGAATTATTTCTCTCTGTTTCAGTGTGCGTCAAGACTGGGAAACAAATTCAAACAATATTGTTCAATATGTATCTCACTGTTGTAGAGGTTTTCCATTCATGTATGATGACATTAAATATAAGTGTGATAACGAGCGTAGACATGAGTACAGATACTGCACGCCCGGGTCTCAGAACACGTGACGCAGACAGACATCCTCATGAATATCAGGCGCACAAAGCAAGACGTGCCAGTGAATGTGATTGATCATTAATAGATATCGTCCTAACTCATCTCCTGATGTACGCATTGTCATGGGCACAGGATTTGCATCTGCGGTTTGATTGACAGCGTGATCCTCCATTAGTTCACTGGTTTATGTGTGCAGGATTATCAAAGACGTGCACGAGTTTACGTTTGCGCACGTACACACGAAGACAATCAGACCCATGTATGCACACGTTGTGTACGGGTGTACACGTAAACCCGTACACAAACAGATGCACATGTACATGTACACACGGACATATGCAAATGTGGAAATGTGCACACATACACAAACGACATGTATGTGCACATTGTACACACATACAAGCACATATATGTGCACATTGTCCACACACACACACACACACACACACTCACACACGCCCACACATGCACGCACGCAGACGCACAAATGGCCAATCACCAAACCATAATGTGGTTTTCCAACTGTCCAGCTGCTGGGAGTCATTTATAGCGAGTTTTAGGCACTGAGTAAAAAAAACTAGATTGCAAGCCCCCGGTCTTTCCGTCTGATTGGCCATGTGCAACAGCCAATCAGCAGGATCGTTTGTTATCCTCAAAGATCCGTCTCCATGCCCGTGTCCCTAGTTACGCCTTGACAGCCTCGTCACTTTAACGCGCCCATAATAGGACTTCCTGCAATGATCACGGGAAATGGTAGTTTTCACAATCGCCAGCAATCATCCAAAGCTGCCTTCACCTGCGCCGGGTCTGAGTGCCGAGGGCCGGGGGTCGGGGGCCGGAGACCGGGGGCCGAGGACCTGGGGCCAGGGGCTGAGGGCCGGAGACCGGGGGCCGGGGACCTGGGGCCGGGGGCTGGGGGCCGCGGGCCGGGGGCTGAGGGAGGCGTTTGTTATTCAGAGCCTTGTTCTTCTTCCAGGTGGAAAATGCCATCGCTGTCTTCATTCATTCACTGCTGTAGTGGTATTCCATCTCCGCTGTGGATAGCCTTCCAGCACACACACACACACACACACACACACACACACACACACACACACACACACACATACATACACGCACACATGCAGGCACACACGCATGCATGCATGTGCAGACACACGCACACATACACACACTGCAACACTGTCTGCAAAGAAGGAGTTTTAATGGCGAGGGTACGTATGTGATGCAGTGACAGAACTCCGCCCCCCAGCCCGCTCTCCGCCCCCCACCCCCCGCCCCCCACCCCCCCCTGTCCCCCACCCCCCCCTGTCCCCAGGACTCCGTCTGGAGTGTTCCCAGGGAAGGAAAAACACAGTCAATGAGTTGAGAAGCTGAGCGCAGGATATCGATCATCTGTCTCTCGCACCATGTGGAGATACGCTGGATGGACACACTCCAATGTGTGCTAGGTTGTGTGTGTGTGTGTGAGTGCAGATGTGTCTGCGTGTGTGTGTGTGTGTGGATGTGTGTAGATGTGTCTGCGTGTGTTTGTGTGTGTTGATATGAGTGTGTGTGTGTGTGTGTGTGTGTGTGTGTGTAGATGCGTGTATTTGTAGATGTGTGTGTGTGTGTGTGTGTGTGTGTGTGTGTAGATGTGTGTATTTGTAGATGTGTGTGCGTGTGTGTGTGTGTGTGTGCGTGTAGATGAGTGTATTTGTAGATGTGTGTGAGTGTGTGTGTGTCTGTGTGTGTGAAGGCCTTTACAGTCTGTGGGGGGAGATAGAGCAGGAAGAGACGATAATTAAACTAGTGGGACTGTTTGAAGCTTATGAAATGTGCTGATGTGCTGGAGGGTAATAACTCTATCATCCACCCAGTCTATTGTTTTCATTCACATTGCAAAATATGAATTGTAGAAAAACCACAGCAATGTCATATCGTGTTCATGTTTTAAATATGCTTCGTATCCATGCCAATGAGCAGATGACTAATACGAATACTATTTTAGAACCTCATTTCATGTTCTGTGAAACAGAAAAAAAGAAACATGTTTACTCCATAGAAGTTTAATCAATAGCACCTTTACACTTTCATTTAATTTTTTCTATATCAATTACAGGAGTCAGAATGTTAAAGTCTTTCTTCTGCACACTGGCTATCTTCCCCCCCCCGGCTGATAGTATTTCACAGGGTGGAAGAGGGAGGGGTCAGAGTGCCTCTCTGTTGGGTCAAGAGGAGAATAGGTTCTGCCAGAAAGCGTCGAGGCCAACACTTACTTGGCACATGTAACTGACCGGAATGATAAAACTCTTTCTGAACTATCTCAGCGCCACGAGGTGTGAATGACGACGCATCCAGATGAGATCGGGGGAGGGACCGGCGCCTGCGGGTCAAACTGAAGGCAGAGAAAGGATTTCATGATGAATTCTTTCCATCGACTGTTATCACATTGCTATCATATCACTATATACTATCATACGTATCACTGCTGTCAATATAACTAGAAGTTGGCCGACGTTTGTATGTGAAGACAGATAGATACATAGATGGATAGATATCCATACATACATAAACAGACATACATACGTCATTTCACGTGCACATCAGGCGTCTACTCTGCATTCATTAACTGTGAATTAATTGCACACAAATAGAAACTAACATCCGAGGTGCGAAGCTGCTGATGATGTTCACTTTCGTGTGTTCCCGAGGCCACAGCGTTCCCGTGCACCGCAGCGTGCCGCGGCGCCGTGATGGCTTCTTCCTCATACTGTCCGTTGTGCTGGCGTCTCCGTCTCGGCTTGGCTTGACCTTTTACTGCTCAGTTAAGTGGGACGCGTGGGGAGACAACGTCGGCGAGAAATAAGGAACAGTTTGGGCTCTCAATGTGACAACAGAAGACCCCCCCCCCTCCCCCCGCCCCCGCCCCCCCCGCCGGTCATACAAAGCCAGCACCACGGCCTGTCGGTGTCGGAGAGCATTCGCGAATAAATAAACCTATAAATAAATGAACAAATAAATGAAAACACTTAAAGATGGCTGAGCAGGTTTCAGTGCTGCACAAATCCCTAAAGGTTGAAATATGTCCCGGCTTTAACTCGTCCAGTTTGTTGTATTTTACTCAATTGTGCCACTTATGTTGTCATTTTGTTTGTTTGCAGGCCCGCGGCTGTGTCACCCGCAGTGCATTTAACTTTGCTTTCAGAAATACAAATCCCCCTCTTAAATGTTCAGGTGGTATTACATTGGTAAAGGGTTCAAGATCGTGGATCAAGGAAATTGGCTGTGGGCAATGTGTGTGTGTGTGTGTGTGTGTGTGTGTGTGTGTGTGTTGTATGCGTGTAGCCTATTTATTCACCTCAAACCCTCTGAATGTACTGAGACAGGATAATAGGCCGGGGTTGAGACCTGCGGAGCCCACCGCCCGCTACCGCGCTGCAAGTACCCACTAAAGTACCACTCAGTGTCAGCGGTGAGATGACCGTAATCTTTAACGCATTCGTTAGGTCATCGTTTACCAAAGACGAGATAGAAGAAGGGATATACTCCCCGGCCCCCCACCCACCACCACCACCACCACCACCACCACCACCATCCCCTCCTGACACCCTGAGATGTCATAGTGACATTGGAATGTGTTCCATGCAAAGTAAGTAAGCCCTAATGTTTCTCATTTGTGATCATCCATGACTGCCCAGACAAGGCCAGAATGATGGGAAACGTAAAACTGTGTGGTGGGTGGTCTCACGACAAGTCTCCATATTTACACACCTCACCGATCTATCAGCAGGTAGTGTGTGTGTGGAGCTGACCCAAGCTACTGCTGACTCGCTGTTGTCTCGGAAACTCGGAAAAGACACACCATGTATATTCCATGTGGCGTTATCCATCTGTATCATCTTTCAAAATTGTAATCCCGAAGCAAATCCTATTTAATGTCTTGATGTCGGTTTCTATGGTGACTTCATTGTCACTCTGACGTCTACGAGACGTAGTTTAAGCAGTTCATGCGTCACTCGGGAAATATATAGATTGTTGTTTGTTTGGGAACATTTTCAAAGGTAATACTCATCGTGGGATTGATATACGGGTGGAATCAATGTGTGCGTTTGTCTGTGTTTCTGCTCCTCTTTAAAAGTGTACATCCTGGATGCCCACTCATATATCTCATTGAAGGATTCTGCACATTATCTGCATGTTCTCATTCAGAGCAGCCGATGTCTCAGCCAACCCCCCCTGCGGTTTAAGCTCCCTCCAGCCGCTTCAAACATGTAGACGACCATTAATGCTCAGCTGGAGACCTGGATCTGATGGTTCCCGGGAGCGGAAAAAGAGTTTAAGGACAAGATGGAAATACGGTGTGTGTGTGTGTGTGTGTGTGTGTGTGTGTGTGTGTGTGTTCAATAAAATTATGCATTTGAACTGTCCCTCAGAGAGTGAGGACTTTGTCAATGGAAAGAAACCTCTGGGTTCAGGCCAAATTTCAAAGAAAACTTTGTCTTGAGTAAAATCAATTAAAAGTGCATTTGGTTTCCAGGAAACTTTGCCATCTTACAGATTGACGTCTTGCACTCATTTGACCTTCACTCTTTTAGTTTAACTGTTTTTAAGTAAACATGCAATATACAGTAGACTGTGTATATACTGTATATGCATATGCTATACAGGTATACACTACATGTTCCTTTATCCACGGAGGAACTCATGTGATTGTGTCAAATGAGTTCTTTTGAAGACAAGTACGCACACACACACACACACACACACACGTAGCATGCTTGCAACAGGAAGACAAGTTAAAAAAATAAATACAAATAAATAACGGCAACATCCGGTGTTAGCGTCAGCGTAGGCAGCTCATTCTTCTAATCCTGCCGCCTTCGCATGGATTCTGTCGGTTCGGCGAGCCGGCGTCTTCTCCTCTGCACGTCATCGCTCCATGTTGTCAGCAAATAGACCACAAGGAGTCCGTTGGGGGCGGCCAGTGGCTCCCCCTCCGTGCATCATGGCTTGGCAGTGCGGCGGTGACAGGGAAGTGTTCCCCGGGGAACCCCCGTGGTATAAAAGACAGCGTTACACACCACTCTCACAGCCAGACGAGCCCTCTAGACAGGCCCACCGAACACCACCACCACCACCCCACCCTTTGCTCCAAACAGACTTGTGTGTGTGTGTGTGTACCTCTGACCTAAAAAAAAGTGTGTGTGTGTGTGTGTGAGAGAGAGAGAGAGCATACACACTGAGGTAACTTGATGTCTGATTTTTATTTTGATAATAAATAAAATGATGTGGCGATATAAAAAGAAAACTTGTATGCAGCTCCATGGACGTGCACAGAGAGACCTCAAAGACCGTTTGGCCTCCTAGAGTTACAGAGCCCTTTTTCTGGTGTGCTTCAAACTGTGTGTGTGCACAGAACAGATATATTGAATCAGAGTATCAGCTCAGGAGATTGGGGCAGCAGGCGGTGCCCTCTCAGCGGCTACTTGGGCACCGAGTCTTTTACTGCGCTCAAAACAACTCGGAACTCAGAAGATTCACCTCGGGATTCCCGGTTTCCAAATTCATTGCATTCACACAACCTGGGGGGGGGTGGGGGGGAACACGGCTGCCCGAAGGAAGTTTGTGATTTATTGCTGAGTACAGACTATATATATACAGCAGTGATTTATCCTAGCACGGACTAGCTAGTCGAATCAGTAAAATTACTGTTAAATGCCACATATTGCACAACAAATGTATTCTTTTATAATTACTGTCGGCTGTCGGGCGTTTTGCACAAAAAGTTTTTCACTCACTGCTTATACTCACGTGTAAAGTGAGTAAAGTGACAATAAAATACTTGAAATACTTGAAACTTGAAATACATGATTTTAACACTTTAAAGCTTGCCTGTTGTCTCTCTCTCTCTCTCTCTCTCTTGTCTCCTCTCTTCCCTCCCTCTCTCTCGCTCTCTCTCTCTCTCTCTCTCTCCCCCTCTCTCTCTCTCTTTCAATCTCCCCCTCTCTATCTCCCACACAACTCCCTCTCTC
>PIJE02000783.1:171891-190056 GCA_002895965.2 Coryphaenoides rupestris | reverse complement strand
CAATGTATATTTTTATTTTTTTTGCTGTATATTCCATTTCATTTTATATTTCATTTACTTATTTTACATAGAAATTCTATTTATAGTTCTATTTCTATTTTGCACAGTTCTATTTCTATTTTGTATTCTATTTTGTATTCCTTTATAATTACTGTCGGCTGTCGGGCGTTTTGCACAAAAAGTTTTTCACTCACTGCTTATACTCACGTGTAAATTGTGAAGTGACAATAAAATACTTGAAATTGAAAATTGAAAATGATGTGTTAAAACATCAACAAACATTTTCATTCTTATGAGGCCATGTTGGATGTTTTATCATCTTCAACTGTGTCAGTGTCACTAAAAGTAGTCATGATTCCATGCATATATTTATTTAATTACCCCCCCCACCACACACCCCTTGCATCCTCTGCACGTCCCTGTGCAGCACAATGGACTCAAATGACACGGCTGGTGATGAGTCACGCCGCTCCCACACTCCACCGGCGGGGGCGCTGTGTCTCCGACGCGCAGCGCTGCGTTATCTGCGGCTAAACGACCGGACGTGGCCGCGCGGGGAGGAGGAACACTTGACCGCCGCCATTTGAGTACTTCTTAAAGACGCGCGCCTTTGTTCGGGCGCCGCGTGGAAACAAATTGAGCTGATGCGTCCTATTAGATTCTCATTACAACAAATGGGAATGTGTCAAAACACAAGTGGTTCACTGGCACAGTTTGTCTTCAGTGTGTTGCCGCGGCAATCCGACTCAGCTGCCTGCGCCGGTAATGTGTCTCTTATAGCACTGCAGGGAAACTGATTGAAGCTGAATTAGTTAATGCAGCTTTAATGAGATCATTTATCAGTTAATTTATCTTGTGGGGATTTTAATGTGTTAGTTAAAAAGTGACTATGATTTGTGTGATTCAATTTAATAGATATAGAGAGAAATGAGCGCAAGGAAAACCTGGACGAATACATCGCATTAGTCAACGCACTCTGCATGGCAATACTTTCTTTCTGGTGCATCTTCAATTCAAGTTATTAAAATCCTGGATGAATTCGATGTTCCTGAATCAGTTGCGGCTTGAAGCTGTGCCGTAAATTAAATATTCATAATACCTGTCGTGCAGAGTAAAAATGTCTCTTCTCAATTACGGGAGCCGTTCCTATACACGGGGTTTGCAGACAGGTTGGCTGTATACCTGGCGACGGTGTCGAGGAATGATGGAGTCTATATTTAGCCCAATTCATCATCCAGGCCAGCACTCCGACGCCGGCGTGGATACAGTTGCATGTGGAAAAGTCATGGGAAGACAAATGGTTGAAGGTTATATATGCACTACCTCCCCGTATTCTTACGCCTTGATATTCATACACTATTGTTATCCCTGCTGCCATACCGCAGGACAGGTTGGACCACGAGGTCCCTGGGTTCCCTCAGGAGGACACAGAGGAGCCACTGGTTCACATTATTATCAAAGTATTCGCAGTCTGCAGTCTGGAGATATTATTTCCGATACACGTCCATGTCACCAGTTCACATTCATTGTTTCATTCATTTCTGAAGAGCCTGAAATTCACATATTACATCAAATATAATAATAATAATATGGCGTAGGGATATGTTTCATGGACAGAAAAGAGATTGCTATGGGAATGCAAGCATAGTTATGAGCAGAGATGCTAGAGATATAATTAGGAAAAAGGAAATGGTGCAATTTTTTTCCATTGTATTTCTCTCTGGACTGGAACGGGTTTGGATACACATCTGCATTTCCAACTCTGTGCTGGATGACCTGACCAGGGCACACATCGATGTACCACAGTGAACACTGTCTCAACACTGTGTTGTGGACGGGGACAGAAGGAGAGCGACAACAACAACAACAACACCAACAACACCAACACAGCGATGTTGTTGGCCCGTCCCCAGTATATGAACTGTATAAACCCACAGGACCCTGTCGTGTCACAGGTGCAGCTCTGCAGGAACTGCAGCAGCCTGGAGGATGTGGATCCCCCGCCTGACAGGGAGATGAAACACTCGGAGGCAACACAGCACGGGCCTCCTCCTCCTCCTCCTCCTCCTCCTCCTCCTCCTCCTCTCTCCTCGGCCTCGGTCACACCAGCGCTCTGTTCTGGCACCAGCACCAGCACCACCACACACACACACATACACACACCATCTGGCTAGTAACCCGGGGGTCCCGCTGTCGCTCCGGTTGTTGTTATTGTTACCATGAGGGGTTCGCTTGAGGTGGTCCTGGGAAGAGTTTAGGAGGACGTTAGGATGAAGTTCTGTGCGGTGTTGCGGCCCGCTGCTTTGGGGAATGGCGATGGAGAATGTAATCACAGTTACATACCGGAGGAGAAGTCATCTGCAGTAAGGGAGTCTGGTAGAGCACAGGTCTGAGCTATGAATGAGGGATAAAAGTGCCGATAAGATACGACGTGATGCTTCATAAAGACAGATTTCTTTTCGTTGGATTTTTCTATTGACGGCGTCTATTAACACACGGTTGCTTTGACACTGCGCATCCAAAGACATTATTAGAAACCAGGTATATATACTGTATATATACTTTTATTATATATATATATATATATACAGTATTATTATTTTTTTACTGTGCGCTAATAACAGGATATTATAACCTCTTCATACCTTTGAACTAATTGCACCGCGGAGCTGTGACGTCATGTGTTTGATCTTCTTGTGTCGTCCTTATCCTCATCTCTGTCCCTGTGTTCCGCTGTTCATTATTATTATTATTATTATTATTATTATTATACGACCCCTCCCATCCAGTGATCCCAGCCAGAACACCACCAGCGTCTCTAGAGGCAAGCCCCTTCTTATAGATCTGTGTGGTACACCATTGAATTTGGTACCACTTTGCATTCAATACCATCCTTACTAGTCCAAAACAAACAAAACAAAAAGGCTACATATGTTTGTGTGTGTGTGTGTGTGTGTGTGTGTGTGTCTCTCTCTCTTGGAATCATTTTCTCTCTCCTCCTGTGTGTTCCAATATCCAGCCAACGTACCCCTGGCCTCCTCCTCAGCCGTACTAATGCTTCACCACACTGATGCTTGGCACATAAAGACAGGTGCTGCGCTGTTGTGCGGGCGCCTGTCTGCTGCCTCGCAATACCCCAACGTCACCTGCTGACATTTTTTCCTTTTTTTGTTATACCAATATTTGCTATTGCGGCTAAAGACACTCTTCGGGGGCATTGTTTTTAATTGAGCAGATGTAATAAGAGCCGTGCTCCATTTGAATATATATATATATATATATATATAATATATATATATATATATATGTTACACCACGGAGAGATATATCATTGAATCATTTAACTGGTGGTTTTCTGGAGGAGGTGCTGCGCGGTGGTGGCTGAAGGCCTAGCGCGTGTCCACCGCCTGCCAACGTGTTGCCCTTTGGAGATTATATTTACTCGCCGCCGCCGCCGCCGCTGCTGCTGCCGTGAGCACCTCCCCTGGCGGATTACATGAATTAAGGCCTTATTATGAGACGTGACCACGGCTTCATGTTCACACATCCCTGCAGATTAATAGAACAGCGCTGAGGTGAGCCCCGGACTGATTACAGCAGCAGCCGCAGACACAAGAAGATCTGAGAACTCAAAGAAGAACGATCACGGGGATCCTTCAAACTGTCTCTGTGTTGTTTTATTCTATCAGCAAAAAAGTGGGATAGTTGACCGACTGTTGAGACATTTCTGAGGACACTGAATGAATCCACTCGATTCCCTACCTGTGTTTTGATTAACAGAGGACAGTTTGGTATTCTGCTCCATGCTAATATTTGCAGACGATGTGATGTTGTATCTGTGAATGCAGGGGAAGTGAAAGACAGATCACTCAGTTTGGTTTGTAAGAATTACCAATACTTTATAGTCTTCTTGTAGCAAAAATGCTTCCACACACACACACACACACACACACACACACACACACACCACACACACAACATTTCTTGGTCATATATATATTTTTGTTTGTTTTTAATCGTTTCACCCTTGGTGAGAATAGTTACTACACACTCACAATATGTTGCGTCCTTAGTTCTCAAAATGAAAGAGGAACATCGTGTTCAGAGCAGACAAACCCATGAGGCAGGAGTCCTTCTGACCTGCAATGCGTTGCACAATCCTGTTTCATTCAGCCAACTAAGAGCCATCAAGTTGGTACACCACAGTAAAGCACCGTTGCACCGTTTGCCGAACGAGAAAATAAAAAGTACTACGGCACAGTTTTCCCCTTTTTGCATTCTCACCAAAGTTTTATACAAAATGCCAATATACAGAAGTACAACTAGAAAACAAAAAATGATAAAAAAAAAGATGAAAATAAATCCCCGGGGGTTGTAATGTAACAGAGGGAAAAAAAGGCATCACGATGTTTGTGTACAGTTTTGTAAAGTTGCGTCTCTCGTCATCATAGATCACGACCGATGTGTCATGTAGTGGAATACACGTGACGTATGGCGGATGTGCTCGGCGGTTCAATTGAAACGATACACCACAATGATCAATCTGTTGCCGTGGAAACACTCGGCAGCAGGCCGGTGTCAATAACCTTTCAGCTGTTCCCAATTGGTAAGCTGTCTCTCCCCGCTCGTCCCTCATACCTCACTGTCCTCGGCAGCATAATGACTTGTAACAGGTTAATAGAGAGCTGTTGATTTTTGCACTCAAGTTGCCCGTTGGCTAGCATAAATGAGCAATTAGCAATCTCAGCCCTGTTAACCTCACCTTATGTGGAAATAATTAAGATCCAAATTAAGATTCCAGGTGTTGGGCACAAAAAAAGATCTTACAATTAATTTGGTTTTAATGGATTTCAAATGCTTTTTTACTGTCTACTGCAAGAAGTCCACTGCCGCCGTACCCTGAGGCGAACGTTCTGTACATTAGAAGGCATCCGCAACACACACCTTGTCAGCCAATAGGGAGAAGCTCTATCAAAGCCATCGGACTTTGCAGGATTCTGACCTGAGTTAGATATTTATACTTACTTTCAATAGAACGCTACAGGGGTCTTCATGGGAACACTTGCTCTCAGCTGTTTGTAAAACCATCTTGCTCTTCCAATCACACATTTCCTCAAATGCATATCACCTGGCACAATGCATTACCTGAGGTAGACGTACAACACCGGTTCCAATACTTAGGGGATCACGCCGTCATACTGCAGTTGCCTTGGGAAAAAAAGGAAAGGGTTTGCACCGTCAGTTTAACATTTTTGTGAAAAGTCAAGAGACAGCAGGGTTGATGTTTTGCTCTATTTCAGGTAACCAGATTATCCATGTGACTTCTTGATCACTTTGTGATCGTTTGAATTTGACCTCTTCCAATTGATTTCACATCACAAATAATAAATAGTAAAAATGATAAAAACCCAGACAAAATAAAAAAAGATAATTTTATACTTTTCTGTTCTACTGCGACAGTAGTCCAATGTCACGTTGAGAGTCCAGCGTATTTTAATGCACATTTAATGCACAAAAGTTCGGGCCCACTTCGAATCCATCAGATGAATACAGGGTAAATCCAGGTTCAATTTCTCATCTCTTTTCCCCTGTTTCCATCAAAATCTGTTTACGTTTCTCTGTATATATGAATGGCCACAAATCCATTTGGGCCTATAGCAGGTCCAAGAAATTGTGTCTCCTTGGAAATACCTTTTATGTTTGAAATACATCTTCACACATCTTGAGAGAGCAGAGACTGTGATCCAAGAAACCATTCTCCTTATAAAAGGTGTTATTTTTCACTGGAATTCTTGGTGGTGGACAGAAGGACAAAAGTATTCACATGGATAAACTTCATGCAATACAGCGTGGAGGCGTACGACCCTGAACAGCCTCTCCACCATCAGGTATGTCTCCCCAGTTGCCCCCATCGACCTCCGCGGTCGCCTTGCCTTGAAGCCCACTGCCGGAACGGTCACCCTCACACTGTACTTTCCATCACCCACTCGGAGCTCTCCGAGGAGGGCTTTTCCTCCTCAGTGTCATCATACTGGAGGAGCATGCCGTTAACAGAGATACTGCGCTTAGTCCAGATGTTACTGATCCTACGCGGGTAGCTACTGATGCATTGCGTGGAGCCCACGTGGCCCATGTCGAATGAGTGGCTCCTCTTGGGCTTGCTTTCCTGGGGCAGCCCCAGCAGACGGCCCAGCATGGTGGTAGACTCGGCCCGTCCCAGCAGGGGCTCTTTGTCGGAGGGGGGCACCACCGCCACCGTCATCATCCCGGTGGACGTCATGGAGGAGCAGCCGGCCTCCTGGTGGTCCTTTGCCGTGACGCTTCGCAGCTCCAACGAGGCGAAGGCACCGAGAAGATGGTTCAGGTGGGGCCGTCCTTTGGCTCCCTGGCCATGCCTCCGGAACTTGCTGCTGGGCAGGGTGCTGCACTCCCTCGCCTGGAGGCTGTACTGGTCGGTGGCCCCTACGCCGGCCCGGCTGTCCAAGGAGTTGGAGGAGGAGGACGAGGAGGAGAGGCTGCTCTGGAGGGAGCCGCACTTGAACTCCACCACCTCCTCGTGCATGACCACCACCGTGGGCTTGGCCAGCGGCGGTGCGCTGTTCAGCCGGTTCAAGCCGCCGTTGGTCTGCGAGTACGTGTTGCTGACGCTCGGCACCTTGCTGCTGGGGATGCCGCTGGTGACTTTGTAGCGCACCATGAGGATGACGATGAACACCAAGAGTGTGGCCACGATGATGCCGCCGATCACCAGGATCATGGTCCCTCCCAGGAAGCCGCTGTGCAGGGACTGGCACTGCGGATAGTCGTCCCTGGTGGTGAACTGGACACAGCCCACAATGTTGGTGGCAGTGAGCATGGTGGCTGCGTCCTCCCAGATGGCCAGGACGCACAGGTCGTACTGCATCCCCGCCACCAGGTTACCGACCAGGAATGCTTTGTTCGCCATGGGGATCATCCTGGAGAGGAAGACATTAGACCTGCGTTAGCATGTGCAACACGAACCTCTCTCTGAATGAGGAGTGGGGGTATATTACATTTCAATTAAATGTAATATACTATTTGGATAGTTAGGAGGTTACAGTCATCAGATGTTCTTGTAATTCATTATTGGAGCAATGAAATAGTTCATTTGAATTGACTCCTTCAATTAATTTCATCATTAAGTCATCATGCCATTGTGCAAGATATTAATTATGACTAATTAATTATTCAATGTTGAAATTACAAAAATGCCCTATCCATCAAATTCCAAGCTCTTTAAAATAGCAACCATTTCTTTCACGAAAGGTCCCTGCTTCTCTTATGCTCCAAGATGGGGTGCCAATCAATCACATGCTAAAAGAATCACTGTTATTTTCATGACAATAGCTTTTGATGGATGCTTTCATCCACTGAATCCATCTGTCCCACACCAGATATAGCAGTCAGATCTTCATTTGTAAGCACTGTGGCCAACATTTAAGCCCTGCAAAAATTTAATTAGCTTGAAGAAAGACACCAGTTACTGCCTTTTAATTACATTGCCAAGGTAAGCAAGGCATTCCAGAGATTTTTCATTTTTATAAATGACCTTATTTAAAGGACAAATCCAATAGCAGTTAGCAATTATCATTCAAGATATGTGCCTAAGATTGTAATTATAGCTGCAGTTTGTCTCTGGTGTACGGGCATAACTACCTTGGTGAACCTGAATAGTCAAACATGCTTTGCTATTAACTTCTAACACCTCTTAAGCTTGCTCAGGAGGGTTTCTAATTAGCCAAGAAATGCAATGTTTCTCAATTGTATTGTTCAATTGCCATTGACGCTTTCTCAGGTGACTATGCTAATTGCATTCAACAGTCCCAATCAATGGCTCTCCTCGGAGGAGGAAGAACGGAATATCATTAACACTGCATTAATGACTTCAGTGATCTATTTAATTTGATATGGTGGCCGTTAACCATACCTGAACATGGTCCAAATTAATTAGCTCACTGAAGTTTTGATTAGTTGATCAGTTGATTGATTTGAATGATGATTAATTAGTATGTCGTAGAAATTTGCAATAGTAGGTATTATTTATTTGTGAATTCAGATTTTTCTACTTCTTCTTCTTCTTATTATTATTTTATGATTGCTACAACATGTTAGCTGTATGTAACGTTCGGCAGCTGCGTCATGGTCATTACACTTCAGGCTGCGATCAAAATACAGCTCCCAGCACCGAGCAGTGTGGAACCGTGGATGCGTGGAGCACTCGTATCGGCGGTCCGTGGGCAACACGCTCCGATCACACAGAGCGGCAGCATAACCTACACGCCAGCAGCCCATGGATGCCCTTCATTGTTTATTTATGAATTGTCTTCTCTTTTTTGGTTAATGTACAGAGCTAGCTGAGCTAATTGTCTTTCCACCGAGGCAACCAGTCTACACTGCGGTGGTGTAGCCCTGATTGATTTTCACCGGTGCCACTGGGCTGGTCTGGGGGTCGGGGGAGCGCTCCGGGGCCCTGCGCCCGGGTCCATGTGAAGAAGTGCAGCGGTGAATAACGAGGCGCTATGCTTAGCTTCTTTTATGCACTTAAACTATACCCTGTTGAAAAATCGTCTAATTTGCCTTCTGACATTCAAAACCCAAAGGAAAGTGCAGCCATTACAAAAGGTAGGACATAATCGATGGCTCTTTGGCTGCGCTGCGGTGTAAGCCTGGCATTGTAAGTATAATTTAATAGCTTAATGTTACGGTGGACAAATTGATACATATTGTTCAGCATAGGGGAGAGAAGTTTTCAGTGAGGGGATACAGACTTGCTAGTACTAGTCCACTATCAAATTATACAAAAGACCGCAGCTTTCCAATTGTCTGGCTAGAAAGAGATATATCATATCACAGTGCATAGGCTTTTATGAAGCTCCACACCAAAGTCATTAAGATAAAACATTATTAACGAGCAATTCAAGCCTTAATCGTTTTCTTTCAATTAGCCGAACGAACGGAAAGCAAAGATTGAGAAACAATGAATTACGCTTTCCAAAATTAAAGTGAATTCTCCTGTAGGCCGACTGCAATATACACTTTTTCTACACTATACAATAGTTCATAAAAAAAGCAACTAAGCAACTCTTGAAGAACATATTTCTTCGTGGACAAAGGTTTCTGTCACCTGGCCAAAAAAAAATAAATGAATAAAACATCACAACAAACTAAATCATGTGTTGTGAAGGCGCACACTGCATCCCTTTCTCCCCAATTTCACAACACAACTTTCAGAGCGCAGAAGGCCAGATGCACACAATCGGTGGACAACAATGATAAATTCCATCCAGAGGCCCTGGACAAAATAATAACCATCTGAGAAACCCACATGCACAACCATGCTTATCTCATAGCGGTCGCGGCAGCCAGCAACCGGCCGTCTCGATGCCTCTCTGCTGCGCGCGGCGTCGGCCGTCGCCTCCTTTTGAGGAGGACGGCTCTGGAAGATACAAGGGGGCTAAACCGCATGGGCCTCACTGTGTACACTTGTGTGCACAGGCTTTTAATGGAATCAAGTATTTGCTGAAGGGATTTATTAGCGTTCGATTTGGAGTGATTCCATAATAGAGCCTGCCACCATTTCCACTCATTTTGTGATAGTGTGTATATTGTAAATTGTTGGGAGTATATTTGTGTTATTGCTGCCTGGCCACAGCGCGCCTATTGTACAGACATGTGGATGTAGAGGAAGTAAAACCTGCTTATCGCTTATGGTATAAATGGGTATGGCCTCAGAACGGGTCATTTCAGGGATTGTGCACCCGAGGACCCGTTTTTACTGTATTCAGGTGAAAGATTAACATTCTGAGTAGTAATTCCTGGTAATTACTCTTGGTAATTACTCTCAATGTGGCACTATAACCTATGTAAAGCCTTTACATAGACAGTAGTACATACACAAACAGTAGTATTGAACACACCATGCTAAAAAGAGACTGAGTCACTGGAGGAAAGATTTCATCATTAAAAACAGCATGTCTGAGACGAATAAAATAGCGGAAATGTGTGGGAAGCTAAAATTGAATCTGTGTTGAAATTGCCTGGTTCCATGGTATGCTGTAATTTCAATGTTGAATGTTTTTGAATTATTTTTAAGGTACTTTATAGCTCTGACTTATTCACTGCCCACGTGTCATTTCTGAATGAGCCACTTCCTCCAGCATCATATCAGACTCACACAATATGAAAATGACAAATATTTCAGGACATGATCCCAATATCCAAGCCCCAACATCTCATTAAACATCTAATTAATTCTCAAATCTATCTATCTATTTACTGTATCTTCCCTCTCAGAGTCCCAATTAGCCTTTCAAACCATATTTGAAATGAACAAGGATGAGGATGAAAGTCGGCATCTACCTGCTTAACAATGTAATCGTTACAAATATATATATATATTTAATAAATAAACAGAAAAACACAATTAAACTACTAATTGACCACGACTAATTTAACAACTAATTGAACACCCGAGAGAAACACCAAGTCACTTTTACAATGTAATGGTAACTAGATCCAGCCACAGCCATTGATCTTACCTGTAAATGAGAACTTCATCTTCAGAGCAATTGTATTGAAGTTGGTACATTTTGACCTTTGGGGTTGATTTGCTAACGATCCATTTGATCAGAGCAGAGACGGATGTCACTTCTGATACCGAAACCACTTTCTCAGGGGGAGGCTTAGGCTCACCCTTGCTAATTTTCGTGGAGCTGGTGATGTCGGAGAGGCCGGACTTAGGCTGCGCGGTGCGGTTTGTGCTGTTACTCAAGTGTGGCAGTTGTATGATGGAGAGCTCAATGGAGGCTGTCGACTCCCCGGCGGCGTTGGCGGCGATGCAGGTAAACGTGCCATAATCCTTGGACGTGGTGATCGTGATGTCCAGCGTCCCGTTCTCGTACACGGTTGCGCGTGACGAATTGCTGATCAAGCGGTCATCTGGGGCCACCCAGTGCACAGCCGGCATGGGATCGCCAACGGCCTTGCAGCGCAGGCTGGCCGTTTGGCCTTCCAGCACCAGTAACCTGTGTGTGTGCTGGGTGATTAACGGGGGCTCGCACACAAACTCCTCCTCTCGAACAGACCAGAAGTAGCGCCCCTTCAGGATATTAGGGGAAGCGCATGTCTCCATATCATCCTCGCGGTCCAGCCTCCGAAGCCACAGTACTTCACAGTTGCAGTGTAATGGATTGCCGCCAAAGCTCAGGGACAACTGTGGGGCATAAGGGGTGCTCAGCACCACGTTGCTCTGCGAACGGCCGAATATGGGGTCTGGGGGCAGCTTCTGCAGCCGGTTCGAGGTTAGGTCCAAGCGGGCTAACTTGTCCAGATCTGTAAAGGTCCCCTCGGCGATGTAGTTGAGAAGGTTATGATCCAGACTCATCTGATGCAGGTTGACCATCTTGCGGATGGTGTCCCAAGGCACGCTGCGCAGGTTGTTGTAGGACAGGTCCAGGTCTTCCAGCGTCAGCATCAGGTCCTCGAAGGTGGCTTTGGAGATGCGGTTCAGCTGGTTATTGTTGAGGATCAGGTGCTGCAGGTTGACCAGGCCCCGGAGGTCATCGGGCCCCAGCTCTGTCAGCCGGTTGCTGTCCAGGTGCAGCGATCTCAGCGTCTCCAGGTCGATGAAGGAGAAAGGTTGGATGGAGCTGATGGTGTTCCGGGATAGGGTAAGATCCACCAGACCCGTCATGTTGGCAAAGTCCAGCGTGCTGACCTTGAGGATGAAGTTCCCGCCCAGGCGAAGCTCTACGGTGCGCCGGTCGATGTCCATCGGCACAAAGAGCAGGCCTTTGGACGGACACAGCGTGCCCAGGGACTCGGACAGGTTCTGGCAGACACAGTACTTGGGACATGCGTGGGCCATCATTACTGCGGTTCCCAGGAGTAGGAGACTGATGACCACTTTGTCCATGTTAGTTTATGGAAGGGGACCTGGGAGGAAAAGAATCAAGAAGAAACAGAGAACAGAGATTAATAATGTATTAATTCATCATTCATTTACTTTACTTTGGATTTGGATGAAAGTATCCTTTGAAATAGTCAGACGTACAACCATTAAAAATAATAAATAAATAAATAGATCATATTTTTCTTGTTTTTTTTAAATGGTTTCGGCCACCTGAATACATTGGTGTTAAAATTCAGAGCATGTAAAGATATTTGCATAAGACCTTGTATTACAAGGAACTAAGCGTCTGAAATGGGTATTTGCAATGACGTTGATGCCTATAAGCTATAATAAAACTTTGACAAGTTTGAATTCACACCATCCGTGACCCATCAGCTGAACAAGCTGAATACTCAGGTTTTTCAAGTCAGATAAGCCGAACCAAAACATGTGCTTCTTTAACTGCTTCTTGCAAGAGCCTTGTATTTTGCTGCTTGGTCTGATACTATGTTCCTATATGTGCAGTATATTTGTCTTATCACACTTGGTTTGGTGCAAAGAGTTTGCAGTATGTTTGTATCATCAATCCTCCTCTCTAGTCAAACCTTTTCAGGTTTGACTAGAGGTATTTTTTTTCGCCCTAAAAAAACTATTATTCATGCAAAACTCTGCCTGCAAGGAGAGTTTGTGCATTCCTCCAAAACAAAATATATGCATAATTCAATTTTAATTTGCACCATATGAAGCGTGGATTGTCGCCTGCATCCATTATTCAATGTTTGACAGGCCGGACGCAGACCGAGTGGCTCTTATCTTCTTCTACTTCCCTGCAACAAGCCTTTCATGTGGAAACCCTGGTTTTCAATAGCTCCTAATTATGGACGCCATGTACATGACAACTCCCCTCCTTGCCGATACCAGTTTGCAATTATAGCCTGTAGTGCTGCCAAACCTGAGCTACATATCATACCGCAATAATTGCAAAATTGTAGGACTGCAATAATGCGAATATGGAACATAGCAGCCAAGAAAGAAATATGGAAGGAAATGAAAGTCGATTTAAATGCATAACTAAAACTGCATTTCTGTTTTCTGTTATTTCTTTCCAAACCGTGTTCCAAGCCTTTTACCTGGTGCCAGCGTGACAGGTGCAGAAAAGGTTTCATAACAATCCAAAATCCAAACCAATAGGTTACTTTCAGCGAGCCAACCATACTAAAAACAGTCGTGTTGCTGAGTCCGTACGCAGCCGTCCTACAGTCAGTTTTGCGTGGTAGTCTAGAACAGAACATGTTGACAAGACCACTGGATGTGCACTCAAAGCACCTTAGTAGTACATGTTGCTGTCAATCACCCTTTTCCCCAACTGCTAAATTGGATCCTATTTAAAAAGCCACTTTGAATAAATGAAAATAAATAAAAAAAGATGTACAAGTATATGTTGGCTGAATGAATCGCTGTCATATTGTGTTCAGTGTGACCCTCGCAAGCGCTGTAAACAACCAGCCGTCGGCCATCCGAGAGCGAGTGGCCTTCCATGGTGACGGACTTCTCAAAGTGACTCCATGCATCTCGTTATCCCTGCAGGGGCCACACAAAATATCTGTGTGAAATATATGTGATCTGATTCATCAGTTCACCAGTTGAATCAGGGGTTGTGCTGGTGTATGTTACAGTGCCCTGAAGCGTTGACCGTTTTTCATTGTCCGCCCCGTTTCTCGGCTATTAATAAGGTGACACAGTGATGCCGTTTCCGTGGTGATTGTGGGCCAGCCAATCACACACATACTGTAACTCAGGAAGAAGCCGTCACAGGGCTATTAGCCACGCCGCAGCCTACGTCATACAATGATACGACGGGTTGCGCAGACCCGATTAAAGTAGCTCAAATTGACACACACACACACACACACACACACACACACACACACACACACACACACACACACACACACACACACACACAATCAAGATTAAAAGCCAAGCCCTTTTTGAATCCAGAGGGACGTCATGCTTTATTTAGGTTTCCTCAGAGCATACCGCCTCACCCCGGGGGACGGCGAATGTAAATGTGTGGCGTGCGCGTGGCCCCCTTTGATCCGCGGTTATTAGCTCTGGAGGACGGCGGGTCGGCCTCAGACCAGTCAGAGTCCAGGCCCGAGGGTGCCATGAGTCTGCAGATCATTCGCAGATGGAGTATATTAAAGGTTGCACACAGTTCAAATGCATGCGTCTTCTCCTTTATTTACATCTCTCCTTTTCCTTTTTCCCCGCGTTCTCTCGTTATTTTCCATAAACCTCAAAACTGCACAGAAGAGCTTGTGATCTACTTACTACCTGCTTGAGCTGTCCGTTCACAACACAGACGCCCGTACTGTGAAGCCCCTGGTCCTCCATAGGTTACCAATGAGAGGCTTACAGTTAGGTGTAACACTGTCTTACACTCCTGCACTGTGTATCTCTGTTTTGCCACTGGTCCTCCAGAGGTTACCAATAACATCCTTACTGTTAGGTATAATACTGACTCCTGTACTGTGTGTCTCTCTCCATGGCCCTACTATAGGGTAATAATGACAGTGTTACAGACTAATGCCGTCGTAAATTGCGGTGAAGACACATAGAGTTGAAGTTGTCCAAGAGAGTGATTCACAGAGAGATAATCACATGCAGTGAATGGTGGGTTTTGAGAAATGGATGCTTGTTTGACAAGGTGACCTTCGGTCCAGTCATGTCCGAATAATCATGTTCATCTGCCCAATCATGATTACCGTTAACAAAATAAAGATAATGTCATGTGTTCATGTAACTGTTGCTTATTAATTACAATTAGCATCACCAAACATCGACCAATGTTGGCGACAATACATTTATTTAGCCGTAACCATTTTTAGAAAATTGTCAACCCCAGTCCAGGGTCATCATTGTGTTTGTTTGTGCTTTTGTTGTTCTGATATTTTTATATTAGTCTACGTTGCATGTTGACAAAAGTACTCTAGGCGTGAAATTGCATTGGGAGTTTCAGAGTTAACTAGGTCCTCTTCTATTTTGGCAAAACATTTGATTGGATTATTAGAATGGAAAATGGTGGAAACACACAGCTGTAAGCCACCGCGTCTTTGGACGTTAACCAAGTCAGATTTTGGTTCAATCACACTGACACACACACACACACACTCACACACACACACACACACACACGCACACACACAAACACACACACACACACACACACACACACACACACAAACACACACACACACACAACACACACACAGAAGCCTCTTGGAGGAGTGGGGGGGGCAACCAGCCGACTTGTTTGATTGTATCAACCAGTGAACTGTTCTCTGGGAGGTGTTTGAAATGGAGTCTCCGTCTTCGTCTCTGTAACAGCCGTTGTCAACAGAACTGAGGAGGAAGGGCATCACTCGTCTCTGCTAACCTGTTCCCCATTCAAAACAAAGCGAAACCAAAGGTTTCCTTCCATCATTTCTCATAATCAAATGCCCCTTCCGGAGCAGCTATATAAATAATCACACCTACTTTGATTGATATTTTCCTCGAGGAAACGGTGATCAAAACATAGTTACAGTGAATACAGATACAGGTCAGTTATTGTGGCAGAACTAGGAGAGTTGTGTAACTAGATCTCAATCCGTGTGCGCATAATCAGACTTTCTAATGTGTAAAACAATCTCTAAATGCGTGCTGAGATTTGTGGATGTGTACAGGAATCTGCAAATGTGTATTCAGGATCTGTGTGCGTGTAATCAATAATACAAAAACAATGATGGCTCCATACAGGTAGGGGCCAGAAGTCTTAATCAAATACACATTTTGCCGGGAGTCAAGCCCCCGCCTGGAGAGGCTCTCGCCCTTTTTCCTCATCGTTTCCCCACAAATGTTTTCATTTAATCACTTGAGGTGAGTCTGTAATAAGCCGTGCCGGCGGTGTTAAGATCATCCCTGTAGGTTACCCAAATCACTCATGAGCTACATATCTTTGTTCGCCTTCAATCACCGCAACACACGCATACGCACACGCACACACACACACACACACACACACACATAGGAATACAACACACACACACACACACGCCCTACACAGGCAACTACAAGTACACACACACATAATGCGATTAACACTCTCCGCTGCCCTCGTTGGAACTTGATAAGAGCCGGAGTCAAAAATAATAACAAACTGCGGCGGAGGTTTCAGCCGTGAGAGCCAATCTCAGCCATGCAAAACAAACGTGAATTAAATTACACAGCCCGGAGCCAGAGGATAGAAACATTTGTCCTTTCTCACCATTGTCTATGTAATTAGTTTGTTTGTTGCTCACCTTGGTAACAGGCTCACTTGTCTATCTCTGCCCCCCCACCACCTTGCCTTGTCAACAGTAACTGATTCCCTGGTGGAATAGCATCACGATAACAACAACAGACGTTGGTTTTTTTTTGTTTTCAAGCATCGCTCTTCTCTGTACTGGGGCAGCGACGAATAAACAATACATCTCCTTCAGACAAGGATAGAGGAGCTGAAATAGAACCTAATTGAACACATTAAACAGTCATGTCTGGTTAGAATTGGATCCCGGCTTTTCCCGACGAGCTGCCGACATTACCCCGGATGACACTCGTGCACATTCGGTGGCATAGTTTGTTGCGTCGCCGTGGACAACACACACGTTCGACTCGAGGGAATATTGACGCTGTAATGTCTCGATACCTAAAGACAAAAAACGAGGAAGAGAAGAAGGAAGCAGATAACACCGCCTTTTATTACCATGCGCTGGTCGTTCTCCTTCTTCCAAGCACCGCCCTCAACGACACCCAGAGGCGTAGAAGGACTACTTTGCACTTTTATGAATCGCAATAAATACACGGAAAATGATTTCCTGCCTGAATGCACCACTCACACAAAATACTCAAGTGGCTTCTATCAG
The DNA here is from genome assembly GCA_002895965.2 of Coryphaenoides rupestris. Taxonomy (NCBI): domain Eukaryota; kingdom Metazoa; phylum Chordata; class Actinopteri; order Gadiformes; family Macrouridae; genus Coryphaenoides; species Coryphaenoides rupestris. The sequence goes on along the minus strand of PIJE02000783.1, from coordinate 173,199 downwards.
AATTCATGTCAGGGGCGTCTTGTTGCGTCGCCCCACCGTGTGTCCTTACCCATATTAAGGGATGACTTCATCATTATCCCCGGAAACGGTTTTTAATTGGTAATGCAACTTGTGCCTCGAACACTCGACTACGAACCTATAGTCTGCATGCCCACAAACATTGTTGAGTGTGTGTGTGTGTGTGTTCCTTCCAGGTTTGTGTTATTATAAAGTACTTTTAAAAAAAAAAAGGAAGACAAATAAGTGACATTGGCCAATTAGAGATTTACTCTGCGCTGACTGGGCGGGGCTACGATGTTACTACTGACTAATGACTTGTCTTATAATGCCGGTGTGCAGCTGATGTGGTTGTATGGAGCTAGCATGACACACGTGCATTCATTGATGTAGTTTCTCTTTTGAGACAAATTAAAAAAATCTCTATATTTTTGGTCTTTGTGAGACATGCAACACTTGGCTTCATAAATATGTATGCATTTGGACAAATCATTGCACATTCATTCTAACGCCAAGTTTTACTTTTACAAGACACAAGTTGACTCCTATTAGTATGAATAATTTCGAGGCAAATATCTCTCCATATACGTGTGGGCTCAGCCAATTAGCAGCAGCTCCTCTCCTCAGTGTGCAGTGAGAGTAAGATCCACCCAGACTGAGATGATCTGATCTGATGAACATCCAGACGAGGATGACCAAGATATTCAGATATCCTCGATCTGCGGGTAACGGCACATTGAGCATGCATGTATACTGTATCCACGGCAACACAAACCTTATTTACAAGTAAGCTAGTCAGAAGCAGATCACAGATATAAGTTCCTCACCGGGGACTTTGAAATGTCAATACACGATTATATCTGTGAAAATACAAACTTACAAAGTGACAAACTGCTCTAAGCTCTACAAACAAAGAGTCCAAGGAGACGTGCACTCATTCCAACGGCGTACCCCGAGCCACACCATTAAAAGATTTTAATGACTTTGTTTTCTTGACAGTTGAGTTGTCCTTATTTTCCAGGAGCCTTTGCTGAAACGTAAGGAAGCACAGAGCTTGAGTCTGTACGATATCGAGCGTTGGCAGCTATGGGGAGGTGGGGATGGGGGGGGCGGTAATTGACAACTCAATGCCCACAATGTTTCTGGTCTCTGCCAACATACTGGTGTTTCCCTCATTGGACATCCCATCTCCCCACACCGCTGAGGTCTCCCAGGCGGAGCCTCTGGACCGCCCGGGCGTGAGATGAAGCCGAGAGAGGGTGAGACACTCGGGGTCGGGAAATCTGTCCATGGTAGTGGTGTGTGTCGGAA
>PIJE02000783.1:161891-166891 GCA_002895965.2 Coryphaenoides rupestris | reverse complement strand
GCTCCGCTTCGCCGTACTGATCGTTGTGACGAGTCGCAGGTGCAGGTGATTGTAACGAGCCGACGCGTCGCTTAAGAACACGTGCGCCATATGGACCCCGCAGCTGCGCTTCCTCGCGCCGCGATACGCTAGCTAACAAAAAAACAAGAACCGCGTGCGATGTGCAAACAACCCCCCCAGAATGACTTGACCGTTGTTGTTGTTGTTGTTGTTGTTGTTGTTGTTGTTGTTGTTGTTGTTGTTGTTCGTTCATCGGAAACTGTAACACACAAAGAGAGGTCTTAACTGCTCATTAGCACAGGATCTCGCTGTGTCTTGGAGAGCTAGTGAATATCCTGTGATAATTAATCAGTTTAGAAGTTTAGACCGATCCTGGAAGCGTTTTGAAGACGTCCTCTTCCCCCGATCAGTATCCCCGTCATCCAAACAGGGCAAAAAAAAGCTCAGCGTTTGGCTTCTGTTCTGCGGAACCCAAATTTCAAATTCGTCACGTAGAATTGCAGTGATCGCTCGTAAGGCAATAAGACTTTTATATTAATATTCCCGCCCGACGCGCTGTGACAAAAAAGCCCCCGGAGCCGAACTCATGTCGGACCCAAACACCAGCAGCGAGGGCTCCTTCCGTGGGTTTTGTTTTGTGATGGTTTCCTGGCGTTTTTTTTCTCCGTATCCCTCGCTGACACCCTGGATCGAGAAAAAATAAATGAGTGAAAGAAGAAGCTGCAGATGCGTGTAGGTGTACTTAAAGCCGGGTCAGGAGAGGAGAAGCTCCGATCTTGCCAAGGAGAAGGGTTCCACTTCCCCGGGTTTCGTTCCGCCATGTTTTTAATTCTTCGCCCACAGGTGCAAATCTGTGGGTTTTCTTTTTTTTTCCTCTCCCTCCGTGGAATCTAAAGTCGTTCCTCTGTGCCTCGGTCCTGCTTAGAGTCTCATCTTCTGCTTTATTCTTTCTTCACTTTCATGTGCACATCAAGGGTGCCGGGCCGGGGGGGGGGGGGGTGGTGTTATGTATGCTTAACCATCGTCTGGGTCAAGCGTTTGGTCAGAGAGTCTCTGTTTGCATCTGATTGCATCACAGCCTCCCCATTATCCGCTGCTCTCTGAGACACTTACGCTGTGTTTGCATGACAGTTATCATTCGTCCGTCTGTCCCGTCTGTGTGGATCCAAACTACTGGTGCTGAAGGCCAGCGGTCACATTGTTATGGTTACATATGAGCTGTAAAAGACTATAGTTATGTATTTCATTGAAAAAAAAACCCCAGTATAAATAATTTTGTGAGATTATCCCGCCCCCCCCCGTCCCCCCCCTCCCCCCCCCCCCCTGCATATATGCATTCCTGCCACCGAAAACCTCTCCACTGAAATGAAATACACTCCGCAGACTTTTGCATTATTAAGAAACATGGTCCAGGGGAATCCTGAAACATCGTTCTGCTTTACCCTGAACTCCATGCTGCGTTCCCGGAAGGCCTCACACAACAGAAGTTACACAAAACACCAACACCTTGGACTGGATTCTAGTCATTGAATGAGCAATGAAACCATTTAAGCTGGAGTCGTCCGTCAGTTAGCACAAAGTAACCCTGAGAAGATTTACACTCGCGGGCCGAGGATGTAAGCGAACGCGGTCGGCCGCTGTCAGGTGTGGGTTGTTTGTATTAGCCTCTTGGCAGTTGATCCTACACAAGGTTTGCACCGGGAAAGAGAGGTAAATACTTCACAGACTCACTAACAGTAATGTAAGGCGTGGTTTCCAGGAGCGACATCATTTGTCCGTGCCGACAGCGCACAACGGGAACCTTAGCGTGTGTAATGCCTTATTTTGATGTCGTCGGCGTCGGCAGAGAATTAACATACGGCAGCTGTTGCGAGCGGCGGCCCTTCTACCGCCGTGTCTCATACACCACAGCGTGTCCCCGTGGAGATTTTCCTTCCCGGCAACAGCAGTGTTGTTGACGTGCACGTGCACAGACACAAAGTAGGGCTCTGGTGCGTTCAAACAGAAATGGGATCATGCAATGGTCTAACAATATAGCACTATGTGCGCCAGACACATAATGGTAGCGCAAACAGTTCTCAGTCTGTAATTTGTCGCCATCGCATTGTCTGGGTTTCGCAATATTGCCACTTCTGTTCTCCACAATCAAACATGTACGTTCTATTATTAAGTCACTCCTTGTTACATTTTCATAATTCCTACATCTCACACCATCCATGAGCTAATGCCACCGATAGTACCATCATGCGGTTTTTTTTATACTTCTATAGCAGAGCACAGTTTTGCTGTCAGTATATTGCCACAATATCTAATCTAACTATAATGGAGGAGTCTGTGTGTGTGTGTGTGTGTGTGTGTCTTGGTGTGTGTGTGTGTGTGTGTGTGTGTGTGTCTGTATGTATGTCTGTAATTCGATTTTGTCGACAACCGCTCATCGAAGTGACTTCAGACGTGGCAGGTTTATTGCCGAGGACCCAAGGAAGTGCAGTTTTCGAATGTGTTTGTTTGGGTGAGCGGCTCTCAAAGAAGCTGCGAGCAACAATAGCAGAGGGCCACACAATCGGTCCATCACGAACAGCCATGTTCCAAACTGGCACATGACAACTTTCTCCAATGACAACAAAGAAAATGTAACAATTGAGGGGGCAGCAGTAGGTGGCACCAAATACGTGGTTCTCCCCAAATAAACTAGTCGTGGTTTTGTCGAGGACCGTTCACCCAAACAACCTCACACTCGACACTGCACTTCTGTGGGTGCTCAGCAGCACACCCGCCAGTGCAGTGCCCGTTCCGTGCCTGTGCAGATTTCTCGAGAACTACCATCCAAAACATGTCATACTCAACACTGCACTTCCTTGGGTCGTCGTCAGCAACACCACCAGGTGTGAAGTTGATCGGATAAGCGTAGATGTTTTTGATATATTTTGTCCTTTTTTTAAACATTGATATCAATACATAAGTCTCTCTGTGACTGTATTGTGTGAGTGCCTGTGCCACAGTGTAAAAATAACTTGGGGAGAACCCTGTATGATATGATATATTTTTTTTAAATAAACAAATAGCATAGCATTATAATTTCAATATATAGTGTATATATTATTTAGTATTTTATTTTTGCATGGCTGACTGAAGTGGCACTGTGGTGCTGCTGGATGCATGGAGGGCAAACACTGCACTAACCAGCATTACAGTGCTCCACAAACTGCAACGTATCATAAAATAATATTTTTTCCGGCATTGAGAATAAATACTAAATAATAACAACATGGCGTAATCCTAGATGTGGCTATGAGGGTGTTTAAGTATACTATACAGACGATGCAGATGGACGTTTCTGAGAGACAACAGAGCGTCTTCTATCAAGTGGTCATTATGAGGCAGCCTGGAAACACTCAATGCAAAGCTGATAATTGGCTGACCTTCACGAGACAGCAGGAACGCTCAAACAGTTACCAAGCAGACGCCGAGCAGGAAAAACAGACATTGGGGGACAAAAGGCAGCATGATTAAGTGAAGAAATTATTAACTACCGTGTGGTAATTAAAAGAAAAAAAAAGGTTTTCACATAATGCTGGTGGATGTGACGCATATACATATATATATATATATATATATATATATATATATATATATATACGTATATATGTACTCTGTGATGCTCTCTGCCTGAAATGGTGGTGCTGTAAATGGCAGTAGCTCATAAAGTGCACCAGGAAGTGGATGATATTTGATAGAAACAACGGGAGAAGTAACTCAAGATCCACGAATGAAACATTTTGCATAAGGATGGATGTGAAATTCAATGATGTGGAAGTTACTGTCTCCCCGTAGTGTAATTTCATCGGTTGTTTGATGACAGATCACTGTACTGCTGCTTTATCTGACTTATCAACTTGATCTGTGCAAGAATTGCGTGAGCTTGCGGCACAGTTTCCAGCCTTGTAAGTCAAAATGCTAGCGCTGGGAAAATGTTGTCCAGGTTTTCAACAAGCACTGCCAGTAAGCAGGTTCATACTGTCGACAACATCACATGACTTTCAAATGTGATTTCCCCACGAGCGTATTACTGTTGACCGGAGGGGGAAAATCAGTTCAGTGCGTCCAGCAACGACACCCCAACACATCCCCTCATCATAGCCTTCCTATTATTGAATTTACTACGGACTTTGGCCCTGGAGCAGCCATAGTAACCAGCACACACATGTCGCCAATCCTGCCCTGGCTCACCCGCACCGGCTGCCAAGCAACGTCCACTCTGCATGTGGTGGTGTGTGTGTGTGTGTGTGTGTGTGTGTGTGTGTGGGGGGGGGGGGGGGGGGGGTGGTTGTACATGTCGCCATGGAGAAAAGGGTGTGTGTTGGGGGGTGACAGCGATAACCGTCTGGATGACGATGAGCACGCGCTCTATATTGTTCTCAGAACAACAGCAGCCGATCCCCTTAGCAACGCCGCCAGCAGACTGCTCTCTCCCTCTCTCTCTCTCTCCGTCTGTCTGTCTGTCTGTCTGTCTCTCTGTCTCTCTCTCTCTCTCTCTCTCTCTCTCTCTCTCTCTCTCTCTCTCTCTCTCTGTCTCTCTCTCTCTCTCTCTCTCTCTCTCTGTCTGTGTGTTTGGCCACTGTTCTTTCATCTCTCCGCGAGCCGGGGACTGGCACACAATCACAGCGTGGCATGATAAATGGCATTCCATCTCACTAGCGTATGAAAAATAAATTAGATTTCCCATACCAACGTGTTTTTTTCATTTCTGAAAGCTCCCCTGCCCCCCCCCCCCCCTCCCCTCCCCGCCTTCTCCATTCTTTTGACACACCTGCCCCCCCACTCCCACTCCCCATCACAACCACTACCACCCCGTTCTGCATGGGCACAGCATTGAGGCGGTATAAGCTGCTTGTAAATAAGGCCTGAACCTACAGGCATGTGAAGTGGAGGGAGTCCCTTGCGAAATTATGTAGCAGCCATTTCATATTCACATGACGAAGGGCTTGTTCCGTAGCCGCTGA
>PIJE02000783.1:151891-156891 GCA_002895965.2 Coryphaenoides rupestris | reverse complement strand
CGATGTCTCAGCAAAAGTCTCAATGAGTACGTTTTCTGGAGGGAGTTGTGTGCGATGGATCCACCATAATCCCGTTTCTGGGCCCTTCAGGACTATTATAATATACACGGTCCTCACTGTGAGCGCTTCATAAATAACGCTGCCAACGGTTTTTTCGTGGAACGCTCTCTCCACGCGAGCCGACGAGATCATTCCTAATCCTGTGTTGTATGCGCAGACGACACACCAGAAAGCCTAAACTTTGTACAACTCTATTACGGCATTCTTCCTGCTCTCCAATTCAAATTGTTTTGTGAAGTGTAACCAATTTGTTAAGCTCCAATTTTCAGTCCCATAAAGGGTCTGCTGGCCGTTGCTTTATTGGCTGTGCATCGGATGCAATTAACAATAATCTGACTTCTTTTCTTTTTTTGAAACCCCATATCCTGAATGACACTAATGGGATGAAACGATATATATCACTGGGAAATACTTTTATGTTGCAACGGGGACTATTCCTTTTTCAATTAAATGATGATGTCGCAAAGCTGCTTTAAATAATGTGTCGACAAGTCAGAGTCTCTGCATGACTGGGCGAAAGCCATACGATATACTAATTAGCGGCAGATTCTTTCTCCTGCTTCGCTGGGAACCACGACAAGAGAAACGCGACGCTCGGCAAATGTTTCACTGGAAACTTCTGTTCATGTGAAACTCTGGACTGTGGCTGCATGATGACTATCACTGTCCAGAACTGATCGGTCATAATAGCCCCTCATCATAGCAGAGCTGGTTCCAGCATCATTGTTAATGCAATACATAGGCTATGAAGGAGCTTTTTCAGCAGCAGCAGACTTCAGCATAGAAGAGACTGTGTGTCGGCTATGTGTTAGTTATGTGTTATTGTATTGATGTATATGAAAGCACTGTCCATATAGTTATTATGAATAATATTTTTATTAGCAGTCATCGTGCTGGTAGTGGTAATGGTCATAATCAATAATATAAATTTCGCATCATCAATAATAATAATTATTATCTGCCAAAAACACACACACACTCACACGAACATGCACACGAATACGCGCATACACACGCACACACACATGCACACATGCACACACACACACACACGCACACACACACACACACACACAAATATACACACTTAACTTCAATTTAATCATCACACACACACACACACACACAAATCTACACACTTAAATTCAATTTCATCATCACACACACACACACACACAGGCACAATCCCATAAACAATACCAGAACAAGAGGCATCTCAAGCCATCATATTCACACAGCTATGACTTGCTCTTTGTGTGAGATATTAAACATTCTTCAGCTCCTCATCAAATTACGAAGCCATTAAACTGCAGGAATTCAAATGGTATCCATTACTGCGACGGCGCCAGTCGAAAACAGGGGATACGTTTCTAAATTGGAAAAAGTAATTGAGGCTGGAGACAGACTCATTGCTCATATTAAGCCCATGGTTTATAAGCAGTACTTTGATTGGAGCCTTCTGTGATGCATCGCTCCACAGGGGTCCCATTGCCCAAAAGGCAACCACCGCTTGACCACATCACCATCACCACATAATTATCTGGCAACATAACGGTGTTAGACAGCCTGCACCCCTCGTGGAGGAAGAAGCGATTCAGAGAGATCTCATCTTAAAATGCAGCTTGTCCCATTCTGATTGTATTGTATTGTTTTGACTGTTCTCAGTTCGTCAATAACTCGCGTTCGCTAACGGTGAGTCTGCTGCATGGCTGTGCATGGAAAATGAGATAGAAAGGCCGCAAAGAACTCAACTGTGAACAATAATAACTTTATTTATATAGAACGTTTTAAAACAGACAGAGTGCTTTGACAGACAAAGCAAACTCTGAAGAAGACAATAGAACAATAGCAGAGAATAGAAGAAGTAGAGAATCAGAATGAGCTTAATCAGCCTTAGTTTTTACAAACAAGGAATGTGCTATTGCGTAATAGCTCATTCCTCGTTTGTAATGTGTGTTCAAATGGCTCAGTGAACGCTCCGTCGTCCACCCTGACACAAGCACCTCGACAACGGAGCGCTTCGTGTCCTTTTGGCCCGGGTGTTTGGGCCATCAAACACATCCTGCAATCCCCTGCTTCTGACTCCCGCTGGCCGCTTTCTGCCTTTCAAGGACCGTGCCGAGGAAATGTGTGTGTGTGTGTGTGTGTGTGTGTTACCAAACAGCAACACGCCTTTTTAAAAGTACACGGTTTACTCTGGAAACGCATTTTAGCCCGGCTGACACGGTGAACACATCACGCCGCCGAGACATTAAAGTGCCGCTCGCTTTATCCGCCTCACACACACACACGCGCACACATGCACACACGCGCACACACACACACACACAGACATGAACACATGCACGCATGCACACACACACACACACACAGAAATGCACACACACAGGCACGTACTCTTCCTGCAGGCGCTGTCATGGTGCAGATGACGTGTTGCTTCTGTGTAGTGCTGGGGTTCTGAACAGAGGAGAGTACCCACCGGCCACCCCCCCCCCCCACCCCCCCCCAGCTTCCACATCACACACACACACACACACACACACTGTACCTCCTGGAGAGAGAGAGAGAGAGATATGTAATCACGTTTTCCACGTTTAGTCTGCTTTGAGAACCCTGAGAGAGAGTAAGGGAGAGAGCGAGAGCAAGCGAGCGAGCTATAGATAGCGAGAGAATAGGATGGGTCAATAGGATCCGTGGACGAGAGAGAGAGAGAGAGAGAGAGAGAGAGAGAGAGAGAGAGAGAGAGAGAGAGAGAGAATAGGAAGATGGGTCAATAGGTTCGGTGGTCGAGTGAGTGAGTGAGCAAGGGAGAGAGAGAGAGAGAGAGAGAGAGAGAGAGAGAGAGAGAGAGACATATAGCGAGAGGTGCAGGATGGGTCAATAGGATCAGTGGTCGAGTGAGAGAGAGCGTGCTAGAGAGAGACGGAGAGAGAGATGAACATCTTATCAAATCCTTACACATTGTCATTGACAACGGTGGTATGTTTCTGGTATGATCAAAGACTTATCTGCATGGCCTTGTGCACGTGTGTCTTCCTGCCCTCAGTGAGTCACTCCCAGCGCATCTTGGCCTGCTCAGTAGGTGGGCTTCAGTGAGACACTCCAAACGCAACACTCCACCCTCGGGGACGGTCGGGGCGATAGCTTTAATCGGAAGCATTTCAGAGATCTTGATGTTTGATGTTGTGTTTGTACTCGCGTGCAACCCTAGCTGATCACACGTGACGCGCTCCACATCAGACCGCCATGCACAAGACGTACTGCGTCATGGAAATTGTTTTTGCGATTTAAAAAGGAAATGGAAAATCGGGAATTCAATTCACTTTCCTGTATAGTTTACCATGCACAGAAATTGGAGACTCGTTGTCTTGTATATGGGAGTTAAGACAATAATGTTTAAGAGAAGGACATTTGCAATGCATAGGGAATAAGGAATGTATGCATTGACTTGTAGTTTAAGTCGTTTGACTATACTTTGTGTTTTCAGCGAGAGGTAATGTGTGAACCTCACCCTCGATAAAAAAAGAAATAATTTTTTGTTTACACAAAAAAGAAGACAAATAAGGAAGCTGTGATGAGCATTGGTAAAATGGCACCTTTGGAACAGAGAGGATACATTTTGAATCTCCAGCTAACGTGGTTATGTAACAAGGTGCTGTTTGACAGTCATATCAACAGCTTATCCTCGACCTCTGGTCCTCTGGGTAGACCTAACATAGCCCAGGATGCAGTATTCAGTATGCAAGGGAAGTACAGGTAGACCATGAAATGCCATACAGTGTATATATATACAAATATAAAATAAACTATTAACTGTAGCCTTCTGAACAATTGTGAGGCTGCCTTTGTTAAATCATTTGTGCTCATATTCCTTCTTAAATGCATGACTCGGTGTAGCTGCATCCCCAGTCGTAGAGCATGAATATGCTTTTTATTTCGATGAAATGTTTGTTTCCCGGTGGCATTCAAAACAAGTGAGTCGAGTTTTCACACTTTACATTTCCTCCCGTCAGATAAGCTCTCTGACCCGTGTTGTAATAGAATCTATTGAGCTGGATTCCTTGAGTTTGCAATTCTATTGCTATTCATGTTTGATATTGAAGTTTGATTTGAAGCTATCAGCTTGGGGGTTTCTATGCTGCAGGAAGCGTGTGTTGCTGGGTACCATTGAGACATTCTCTATGGTGTTGCGACCCGTCACTTCCTGTCACGCTGATTCTTTCTGCCACTCTCGGTTGAAAAACATGATATTTATATGTTTTATGAATATGTTTCCTCAGCGGCAAGCCCACTCCTTGCTGCCTTTTACTTGTGTGTTGCACATTTCCATGTTTCAAAGACTGAAATACTTTGAATCCCATCGCTTGCCTTTCAAATCCAGGACATTACGGTGCAACGCGTGTTACGATTGGCTGACCTGTTAACACTATTCCCCGGCGTCTGAACAATCCAAAAAGGACACATTTGAGAATTGTGTGCAAAAGAAAGTAAACATATTTTTTGTTGTTGGTTAAGATATACAGAATACTATTTGCCATACATTTTTGCAGAACGATTGCAGACATATTTGTTGAAATTGATATAAAACGTGGTGCCAACGAAACAGGCAGGTACTCAGTACTTGAGGCTTGTGAGTGAACGTATTGCGTTTCCCGTCCTTAAAGATCCACTCGGAGGGACGACCAAGAGATGCCGTCGCCCCATCCACCATGAGTCCTGGTGGTGGACAGGGACGTCCAGATCCTGACGCGTACCTCATGCATTACCTCAAGGTAAGGTACGCTTATTCGTGGCAAATGCATGAGACGTCTGCGCAAGCCGCTCAAGATGAAAGCAACAGGGTGGAACCGCAGCTTTCTGCCGTTGGGGTGGGGGTGAGGGGTGGAGGTGGTGGGGGGGTGGTGGTGGTGAGGGTTAGCTATGCAAGCTCAGAGGCCGTG